>CM076577.1:172114102-172186602 GCA_034641835.2 Pinus albicaulis | reverse complement strand
ACATTTGTTCTCACATCAATGATGGAACCTTTGGTTCCAATTTTGCTAGTCTTTCTATCCTCTTGCTTCAAATGATTGGGATGATTAGTTGGATGCAATGTCCAACATTGGGCAATAACATGTCCCTTCTTCTGGCAATGTGTTCAAGACTTTTGCACCTTCTTTGCAAGTTTCCTTCACTTCAAATGTTTCCTGTATGCCTTTATACTCTTCCAGGATTTTGAAACATCATGGTTACACAGACCACAATAGGAACAACAACTCTTTCTTCCATTCACACATGTAGAGTTGACATGCTTAACATTAACATAATCAACATGACTATGGTGAGAATTATACCTCAAATGTTGCTTTGCATGTCCATCCTTTTTACCTTCTTGAGGAGATGAACTTATAGAAGTTCCAACTTTCTTTTGAAGACTAACATCAGTGTTCATGTCTTGATAGTTGTCGAAACTCTCATGCTCGCCATAAGCTACAAGTCTACACACATCTTTCTGCTACATAGGCTTCAAAAAATGGAAATCAACTTGAAAACAAACTTGACATGCTTATGGTTTAGAAATTGTAATAAAATTTCTTTTTGAAGTTGTCTCAAATGCCTTCATGGTTGTAGAGTTTTCTCCATAAGATTGAACATAGCCTATACCAAACTTCTTAGGTATTTCCTCAACCAAAATAGGATCAATCATGCCTTGTGCATGTTTGCCTAAAACCTTTCCTTCATAGCCCATTTTTAACATCAACTTGGACCCTATACCTCTAGTGTGATTTTCAAATGAACCTACACATATTTCTGAAGAGGAAATTGAAGACAAATTAGAGTGTTTTACCTTTGCTTCACACATGTTCTTGGTTAAGGCCTCTTGGGCTTGATGGAGACACATGTCCATCTCATGCATTATTTGAATAATTCCTTCTTTCTCTTGCTTCATAACGACCAATTTCTCATGAATTCTACTGCTTTCCTTTCTATCTTCAAACAGAATTTGCACCCTATATTTCATAATGTAGAAGTCTCGCTTCATCTCTTCATCGAAGAATATTGTGAAGGAGGAGGATTTTGAAACCTCACTTGATGAAGTCGCCATATTATGTAAATTAACTAAATAACTTCAACAAAAATTCACAAAGCTTTCAAAAAAATTGACAAAGCTTCTCAACAATATGGCTGTAGAGTCAAGCTCTTCTTCAAGCAGCGTTTTGCAAACAAACCCTCTTGTGCTTCAAGGGTTGCCTTGAGGTCCTTTGGGTAAGGAGAATGCTTTCAAACTTATTCCTTCTTGTCTTCTTCTATTCTTAGCGAGCGGTATCTTTTCCTTCACCTCTAGGAAACTCAAACTTGTAAGCAACAATCAATTTGCAAACAGTCAAATTCTTTGCACTGTTAAACACCTTTCAAGTCAAACAAGCAACCTAGTGCTCCGTCAAGCAAGAAAAATAGTGCTCTGATACCAACCTGATCTAAAAATGGGTGGATAACTTGAAATTCTTACGCGCAAGGGCCTCCCACTCAGTTAAACAAATAAGGATCTAGCTTATTCTTGACTTGTGCAGAATTTTATACTTGAAACAGGTGTAATTTTTTTAAATGTTTAAGTTATTTAAGAAAATTTGTTTTTTATGATACTAAGCATGTGTAGCAAATAAGCATCAACACATAAAAACAAATTTAATAAAGGAGTTCATCTAAATATCGTGGGCTATGTCTCCTTGAGCCTTTGTCAACTGACTTGGCTCTTTGGGATTAGGATGGAAAAATTATTTTACAAGTTACAAACTAACCTCCAATGGTTATCTGAACTGAGCCAATGGGTTTAGAATACCACTTATATCCCTGTAATGGCTGAAATATTTCTGAAGATGAACCTCAACTCCCTTGGACTTGATTCCTTGAGTCGGTGCCCTTAAGCTTCCCTGAGATTCTCTCTAGCACTAACTCCATAAAAAATAATTTTATGTCCTTGAAACCTTGTATTTTCTCCATCATACATCAGAAATCCAAAATAGGCTGATCATTTTCTCAAAATGAGCATAGGCTCCCCAATCTAGGCCTCCATCCAATGATGGCCCTAGGCTGCCCAAAACTTCCCCATGGCTTATCCTCCTTTAGAAGTCTCCAAATGGATCTGAAAATCCCTTCATTGGATTCAAAATTTCCAAAATATTCAGAATATACTATTCACTTTCATAAATTGGCCTCCGGCTACTTCGGTTTCACCTCCAACACCTGGTGGCACCCCTTGGCTTCGGGTTCACTGAAAACTTCCCTAAAGCATATAGAATTTCAGAAGTCCTCAAAATCTTCTAGAAACTACATCAATGGATTTAGAAGGCTCAAAATAGTCAGAATATACTACTGGTTTGCTAAGAATGGATACTGGCTACTCTAGATAGGCCTCATTGTCCTGTTGGCAACTGATGGCCCCTAGAACTTATATGAAGCATATATGCCTTCAAAAATCCTCTAATGGCTCTTCAAACCTCCCCATTAGTTCCAAAATGTCTGAAACATCCAAAATTGACGATTAGATTTCGGAATAAGGCCTCTAGCTTCACTGGCTAGGCCTTAAACTGTTGTTGGCCCCTGGTGGCCCTAATGGCCCCTAGAACTTCTCTGAAGAAACAAACCTCCTCAAAATTCCTCCGATGGCTCTGTAACCATCACCAATGAGTCTGGAATGTCTGAGATAGTCAAAATTGACTAATCACACTCTCAGAATGGATGAATCTAGCTCAAGATAGAGCCTAAACAAATTTTGTACAGTGACCCCTAAATCAACTCCACTAAAAATGGAGCAACTATAGTTAGATGGAGTTAAAATAGAGATTCCGCCCTAAATTTGGGGTGCGCTCCAAAAAATCCCACCATTTAAACCGCAACATTAATTTTAGCTGTTGCATGTGATAGGCCTAACATTAAGGTTGGCAGAGACTTCGGGAGGTTGAAACCGTCACATTTAATTTTAAACATGGTCATGTGAATGCATAACCCAAAGTTGAACGTTGTTGGTTACATAAACCACACGGGAATTAAAATTTGTTTTAACATCCACTTTTTAACGCAATGGATATAACACTGGCAATTAGGTTGGACAGGTATGCGTCGATGATTAGTTCTTGGGCATGGGCTAAGGACCTATGGGGAGGGGCTGGCCCGAAGGGTTGGCCCCTCTGCTCCACCGTATTCAAAACCGTTCAACCATAAATATAACCAGTTACCATAATGGTTAATAAACTCTGGTAGCACAGATGGTTAAGACGCCCGCGTGCTGTGTAGGAGATCTCGGGGTCGACTCCATTCAGCTCCACCAAAATTTTAATACACCAAACCTAGGACACATGGTGACCTTCGAGCCTGCCACGTGGTGACCTCTAATTGGCCGAACCAAAAACATGTACAACCCATTATCAAATAACATGATGACACTTGTCACAATATGACTAGTCCAGAAGGAATATTTTGGGGAACATTTTGAGGAATATTCTAGGAATATCCCCTAGAATATTCTTTTTTTTGAATTTCCAAAAACTGATCCAGATTTATGCAGGAACGCAACATAATAAACATATAACCATAAATACAGAGATGTAGCGGAAATAACACTGCATTTCATTAATATCAAAGAACTGAAATTTGCTTACAGACAGAATGGAAATAAAACTAGCTAGGGCACTGGTAGCTATCTCTAAGAAGAGATGTGGTGGCTACAGGCCTCTGAATTGTGTTACAGTGAGGCTCGAGGGCCTATTTATTATTAAGAAACAATGGAGAACCCTAAACATCCAAAAACCTAACCCTAGGAGATGAAGCGCCAAAACTATGGGCCCCGTTTGGGTAAATTGGTGTTTCAACTTCCCAGGGACGTAACTTTGACATACTATCTCTATTTGACGCACATGATACATCATTAGAAATCTCTATCCGAGGACTACAACTTTCGCCACGAATATCATTTCAGAATGAAATGATATTTGCTGGATGGTGCGATGCCCAAAAAACGTCGTTTAGGGCCTCAAAACGGCTTCGAAAGTTCAGGACCCGAAAAACTGCTAAAAATAGTAAGTTATGCCGAAACTGAAAAACTGAAAGAGACAATGGTGGGGGGCCAAGTGGAATAGGTGGGTGGCCACCAATATCCACCTGGATCATTCCTTCCCCCTTAGGAAGCAATGGTCCCCATTGTGTTAAGTTCCTCCATGAGATGAGGAAATTTCTGCTGAACTTGGTCCCTGGTGAACCACTTTCCTTGGTGCAGGAGTTGGCCAGCTTTGACAACCCGATATAGTTGGATCTTCTATTGGCGAGTGTTCTTGATTTGCATGTCCATGATACAATCTGTGGTGGCCTGTTCCATGCAGTCTGGATTTAACTCTGTTGGTGTGAGTTGTTCTGCAATGTCCGAGGTGTCCAGTAGAGGTGGGAAGTAAGGACAAAGGCGATCCACATTGAATACTGGGTGCAGACCAAGGAATGGTGGAATATTGAGCTCGAAGGCATTGTTCCTGACAGCCTTGGTGATGGTGTACGACCCATATCGGAGCGGGCGAAGCTTGCGGTGGGGTCCAGTGAGGCGCTCCTTCTGCAAATGTAGCCATACTTTGTCGCCCACCTGGAAGTTGTGTGGCACCCGGTGTTGATCATGGCGCTGCTTGTACTTCACATTGGCTCTGTCCAATATATCATGAACCTGTTGGCGGATGTGTTGAATGCGCTCGATGAAGTTACTTGCTTTGTCAACTTCAGACTAGACATGAGCTGAATCGGCCTGAGCAGCTGCAAATGGCATGGCTACGTCAATGGGACATAGTGGCTGGAATCCCAAGCCCACCTGAAAGGGGCTATGGCCAATTGAACTGTGGAGAGCCCGGTTATAACTATGTTGTACATAAGGGAAGCTCTCGTCCCATGTGCGTGGATGCTTTGAATTGTACATGCGCAGAATGTGTACAATCATTCTGTTGACGACCTCTGTCTGGCCATCTGTTTGGGGATGGAAAGCTGTGGACTTGGTGAGCTTTGTGTCCAACATTGACGAGAGGCTGGACCAAAATGTGCTGAGGAACCTGCTATCTCGATCTGATATGATAGACTGTGGGATCCCAAAGTGCACCCACACTCGTTCAAAGAAGAGTTTAGCAGTGGCTTCTGCTGTGATATTCTTCTTACAAGCCGCCATGATGGCCATCTTCGAGAATCTGTCAACGACCACGAAAACACAATCATTTCCATTCTTAGTAGAAGGCAGGCCCGAAATGTAATCCATGGAGATGGATTCCCACGGTCGACTAGGGGTAGGTAGTGGAGTATATAGGCCTTGCTTCTTGATGGTCGGTTTGGCAATGGCACAAGCAGTGCAGGATCTGATGTGCTTCTCGACATCCTTTCGAAGGTTCGGCCAATAGAAATACTTATGTAGTATTGCTACTATTTTCTCGACCCCGAAATGCCCAGCGACTTGACTGTAGTGTGCTTCCCATATCATCTTGGCACGCTCGCTTGAAGGAACACAAAGCTGTCCCAGGTGACATAAAAGTGCATCTTGGAGGTGAAAATTTGGAACTTGCGTGCCCCCCAAGAGTGCCTTGTAAGTGTGGCCGAATTCTGGGTCACTCTCATAGAGAAGCGGCCAATCATAAGTCTCGTGCCCACAAGAGTTGAGCACGGTGGTGAGCGCCACGATCGGTGGCCGGCTGAGGCAGTCTGCAACATTATTGGTGCTACCCTTCTTGTACTTGATTTTCAAATGAAACTGTTGCAGATATGTGGACCACTTCTGATGGCGATCATTCTGCAACTTCCCTTGTGTCTGTATGAACTGCAGGGGCCGGTGGTCTGTGTGGATGATTGTTTCCTTCCCCAAAATGTAATGCTTCCATTGTCGACAGGCTTGCACAATGGAATACATTTCTTTGTCATAGGTGGGATACTTGCGAACTATCTCAGACAATGTCTCACGGTGATATCCCACTGGATGTCCCTGTTGAGTAAGAACTGCCCCAATAGCATAGTCAGAGGCATTTTTCTCGATCTCAAATGGCTGTTGCAAGTCTGGTAATGTGAGCACTGGGGCAGAACAGAGGCGATTTTTCAATTCTGTGAATGGCTTTTGTTGAGGTTCCGACCAAAAGAATTTTTCTCTCGCTCCTCCCTTGGTGACTTGACTCAAGGGCCAAGTGATATGAGAGAATCCCAACACGAATCTACGGTAGAAATTAGCAAGACCCAGAAAGCTGCGAAGCTCTGTTATAGTGGTTGGTGCTGGCCAATCCCGAATGACTTGGATCTTGGCTGGATCCACATGCACCCCCCTTTCATCAATAATGTATCGCAGATATTGAACCTGGGTCATGCCAAACGTGCACTTCTCCAAATTGGCACACAACTTTTGTTGCGGCAGTGTTTGGAGGACTTGTCGGATGTGGTGAAGGTGCTCTTCCCAAGTCTTGCTGAAGATTAGAATGTCATCCAAGTACACCACTACAAAGGAGTTGGTGAATGGCCGCAAGATGTCTTCCATCATCCTCATGAAGGTTGTAGGAGCATTCGTCAACCCGAAAGGCATGACTAGCCATTCAAAAAGGCCTTCCTTGGCTTTGAAGGCAGTCTTCCACACATCAGAGGGTTCAATTGGTACCTAGTGATACCCAGAATTCAGGTCAATCTTGCTGAAATGTTTTGCACCTTTGAGTTGGTCCAAAAGGTCATCAATCCGTGGGATTGGGTACCTATTCCAGACAATGATCTTGTTCAACGCCCAATAGTCAATACAGAGTCTCCACATCCCATCCTTCTTCTGTACCAACATGATCAGGCTCCCACAAGGCGATGAACTTGGTCTGATGTGAACTTTCTGCAATAGCTCCTGAATCTGCCTCTTGATTTCATCATTCTCCAGAACAGAGCGCCGATAGATCGGTCCATTGGGTAGCGGCGCACCTGGGGTCAGATCAATCGGCTGCTTGACCTGACAGTGTAGAGGAACCCCTGTGGGTGAGGTGAAGATGTCCCCGTACTCCTCCACAACCTTATCCATTTGTTGTTGTCGTGCAAAGGAGCCCTGTCTAGAGGTCGTGGCCACAGTCTTCTTCTTGCCCTGGGGGCGGATCATTAGGAAAAAAAATTTCCTGGTTTGGGAAATGAGCTTACTGCATTGTTTTGCAGTAACCAAATAGATAGCTGCAGGAGGTGGTACCTCTGGTATCCTGTACAACTTATTTCCCAAAGTAACAATAACAGCACGAGGTCGAGACTCATACATAGCATGACACTTCCACAAGTATGGTTGTCCTAATAATACATCAGAAACATCAATAGGAGCAACATCACATAATACCTCATCCATGAATGGCTTGATGCTATAGGGAAGGCGGCACTGCTGGCTCACGCGGAGATCTCGTCCTTGGTGAAGCCACCCGATGGTGTATGGATGTGGGTGAGCTGTGGTCAGCAAGCTCAACCGCTTCACGGCGTCTGCTGAAATGAGGTTCTTTTGGCTCCCATGGTCAACAATGAACTGTACAGGGGAGCCCTTTACCCACATCTGGGAGTGAAAGAGACGTTCCTCCTCCTCTGGATCTTCCGGTTCCTCCTTTTGGATCTTTGTAGTGGAAACAGTGGCATTGGGCTCCGCATCAATAATCTGTTTCCCTTTTTCATTCCCCTTTTCAGGTTCTGATTCGGAGTCGAAGCATGCATCTGACTCAGAAGCCCTCATCTAAGCCACTAGTGACTGCTTGGCCCGACACTCACTTGTGTTGTGAGTGGGGCTCTTATGGAACTCACACCACTTTCCCGTGTCCTTCTTCGGCTTTGCGATGTTGTTCTTTTCTTGTGGCTTTGTGAGGTTGTGCCCCCAGCCGCCATGCTGCCAGCTCTGTCCTTTCGATACGCGGTTTTAGGAGCTTCCTTTCCCTTGCTTTTGATTACGCCGAGATCCAAGTCTCGCTTCTTGTTTTGAATTTATGCTCAATCTTGTGACATCTATGACATCTGGAACATGCGTAGAGCGAGGAGATGTCGAGGAACTCCATTTCCTCTTGAATGTATCTGTGCAGAAAACTGCGATACTTTAGCACCAAATTTTTCTCTGAATCTTTGATACCCAACTTTGTGCGCAGGGTATGGAACAGAATCGTCATCTCATGCACATCTTGATCCCTTTGTTGTCGCAGGGTGGTCCATTGTATGTACTTGTCCTCATAGCTCCCCACGGGATAGTACTGTTCCTTGACGGCGTCTCGGAAAGAATTCCAAGTTGGTACGGCCGAGAACAGAGAGGGTTTTGTCTGGTCCTTGTTCTCACAGTAGGTTTCCCACCAGTCCTTAACATGCGGGGTAGCTTTGAGGAGTGCAAAAATAATCTTCTCCCGGTCTGAAAAGTCATGAACAGAGAAATATCCTTCTAATAGATTCAACCATCTATCTACTACATCTATGTCTATTTGACCCTAAAATATGGGAATGTCAAAATTTACTTATACCTTAAAAGGAGTCACACCTCCAGAGTGGTTGCTGGATGTAGATGCGCTGCCGGTGGGCATCCGTTGAAGGATTTGAGCAAGGTTATTCATCATCGCATTCCTTTGTTTTTCGAGGGCCTCCTCGAGCAATATTTTGGTAGGATCTCATACTCCCTCATCTTTCTTTTCATCCCCCATGGGCATCCGTCGAGGTTTTCGAGGTTGATCTTGTAAAGGTTCCACCATATCAAACCCTAGCTCCTTATACCCCGACCTCGTTGGGGACATGCAAAGAAGGATGAAAAAGCCAGAGTTTTCTGATACCAACGATCGGTTATGCGGGAGCGCAACGGAATAAACATGTAACCATGCATCTGAGAGATACGTGGAAATAACACTTCATTTCATTAATATCAAAGAACTGAAATTTGCTTACAGACATAATGGAAATAAAACTAGCTAGGGCACTGGTAGCTATCTCTGAGAAGAGATGTGGCGGCTACAGGCCTTTGAACTATGTTACAATGAGGCTCGAGGGCCTATTTATTATTGAGAAACAATGGAGAACCCTAAACATCCAAAAACCTAACCCTCGGAGATGAAGTGCCAAAACTATGGGCCTCGTTTGGGTAAATTGGTGTTTCAACTTCCCAGGGACGTAACTTTGACATACTATCTCCGTTTGACGCACATGATACATCATTAGAAAGCTATATCCGAGGACTACAACTTTCGTAACAAAATAGTATTTGCTAGAGGCGCGATGCCCAAAAAACGTCGTTTAGGGCCTCAAAACGGCTCTGGAAGTTTAGGACCCAAAAAAATGCTAAAAATAGTAAGTTATGCCGAAACTGAAAAACTGAAAGAGACAATGGTGGGGGCCCAAGTGGAATAGGCGGGTGGCCACCAATATCCACCTGGATCAAAAACCCAGTCAAAATTGGTCAAAAGCCAAAAATTACAGTTTACTAGACTTTTCAAATCGCACTTACTTCTTCATACGGTGTTAGTTTTTCGAACAATTCATGGCATCGGAATTCGGAAGACGAGATCTATCCGGTCATTCAGGTTCGATACTCTTTTGAAATTTTTTAATTTTGAGCTATCACTTAGGTCCAAGATCCAAATCTGGTCACCAAGGTAGTGCACCCCCTTCTTTAAACTGAAAATACATTGGGATATGCTACTATCCTTCTATACTTTCCAACTTAAGTGGCTAGGATTTTCTAAGAACCTTGTGGCTTCTAGGAGTTCATATTTTCCTTGGTAGTCTCCAGGTGCCCTTTTTTCCCACACAGGGGAACCTATCCCTACACATCTCCCTCTAGGGTTGTATCCTTCCCCAAGGTAGACCAAAGGGAAGTGCTTACATACCTAGACCCACCAAGGATCCTTGAGGTATAGTAGCCATGGATCCTCTTGTTCTCTCAAAACCTAGACGACAATCAACCCTTGGAATTATATGATGGAGAGGAAGGCTGATTGAATGTTCCCTCTCCCTTTACATTTTATTTATAGTTTAGAACACATATTATTATATTAAAATATATTATAATATTATCATATATTTTAATAACATCCCATAAAATTACTTTAGGAATATTAAATAGTAAAGGTTAGTTGGCCTACGAACTATGCCTTAGTTCTACCTCCTAACCTTTCAATTTCATGGATTCCAAGGCCTTCATACTTTTTATGTCCATTAGTATATATTTGTGGTGTAATTTAGTATCATCTTTGTGTGTGTGTTCACCTATTAAATATGCTAGGCTTGCGGGCCTCCTAGCAAGTAGTATCTTTCTAGGTACTCCACCATGAAAATATATGTGTATGTTAGCCCATAAGCCTATACACTTAGGAATGTAGGCCCAAATAGAAGCCAACTCACTAAGACAATTATAATGTATTACCTTATAAACCTAAGAATTATATGTGCATATATTACAATTAGGGGTTTTATTTGAGGATATAATAAAGGTTAATGGGCCTACAAACCATGCCTTAGTTCTACCTCCTAACCTTTCACTTTCATGGATTCCAAGGCCTTCATACTTTTTATGTCCAGTTTTGGTGACATTTAGTATCATCTTTGTGTGTGTGTGCACCAATTAAATATGCTAGGCTTCCGGGCCTCCTAGCACGTAGTCTCTTTTCCTAGAGAGAGAGAGAGAGATCACTGAGATAATTATAATGTATTAGCTCACAAAAATAAGAATTATATGTGAATATATTACAATTAGGGGTTTTATTTGAGGATACTCCAAAGAGGGAGAGAGTGATAGTGAAGAGAGAGAGATTGAGAGAGAGAGAGAGCTAGGAGAGAAAGGGGGGGGAGAGAGGGAGATGGAGCTAGGAGAGAAAGGGAGGGGGGGAGAGAGAGAGAGATGGAGCTAGGAGAGAAAGGGAGGGGAGCAGAGAGAGAGGGAAGGAGTGATGGGAGAGAGTAGTGACAATTAATGTCACAAGATCCTCATCTGGAGGGTAGTAGTGAAGAGGACCTGAGAGACAGACAGAGAGAGAGTGATAGTGAAGAGAGAGAGAGAGAGAGAGAGAGAGAGAGAGTAGGAGAGAGAGAGAGAGAGAAATGGGGGAGGGAGAGAGAGAGAGATGGAGCTAGGAGAGAAAGTGGGGGGAGAGAGAGAGAGAGGGAAGGAGTGATGGGAGAGAGTGGTGACAAGTAATGTCACAAGAGCACACACACAATATTGAATGCATGTGTTTTCATTAACACATACATGGTCTTGTTAAGGTCTAGCGAATGCGAGAAGGTGAGAGAGGAAGGTAGGTAAGAAATTTATGGTTGTGGACATTAATATAAGGAATACATGCATGTTTCGTAATTTCTTTTGCTAATGATTTTCTCTAGTGCACATCCTTGCCACTTTCCTAACATCTGGACCAAAATATAGAAAACGAGCATAGAAGAGGAAAAATTATGTAAACACCTGATATGAATTTTTTTGTAATTGGAAAGAAATTTATGGTCCGCTTGTGTTATTGGGAATGAGGTTTTTGTCCTATGATGTAACTAGAAGACAAATTTTCTGTAAGTAGAAAGAAATTTGAGTAATTTGAAGGAAATTATTTTATTTTTGAGAAATTGGAAAATGATTTTTGTCTTTTTGTATAATTAGAAGGGAAATTTTATCATGTTGTGAAATGGAAAGAAATTTTTTGACCCTGTTTACCAATATTGGGAGACAATCTTAGTCTTCTTGTTTAATTGGAGGAAAATTTATGTAACTAGAACAAAATTTATATATTTATTTGTGACTGAAATAAAATTGTTGTCTCCTTATTGTTGCAATCCATTTAAACATGGGGGGCCATTGTAGTTGGAAAATAAATTCATCAAGGAAAAAAACAACTAATAGAAAATATCTTTGAAGCAAGAGAAAAGGTTGAGGTAGGTGTGAAAAATGCATAATTTTAGAAAGGGTTAATACAAATTATAGCACAAAAGATGAACATTTAATGAATATTCCATTAAAACAAACTCTTATGGATGATTATATGATCATTTATTTTCTTGGAGCTCATTCTAGTATGGATAAAATCAGAGTGGCATCTAGTGCTCAACTTCTTGATGAAGAATTTCATGTGTTGCAACCTCTTATTTGATAATGCATTTTTTTTTATAAAAAAAAAACACTTGATTATATCTAGTAGCCTTCCAATATTGTAACTCCACAACATATAGGTCAATATTGTTTAATTATTTCTTATTTTTATATCTTAGTAATTATTTCCTTATGATCAATAATACACAATTGAAAAATTCTCAACCCTAATTTTGTTTTTGTTTTTACAATTGAGTAAGCATTAATAGATTGAAATAAGATATATGAGATATTTATTGATAGATGATTATAATTGAAATTTTATTATATATATATATCTATATATATATATATATATATATATATATATATATATATATATATATATATATATATATATATATATATATATATATATATATATATATAGTTGGGGTTTCTTTTCATTAATAAACATGTCTTTTCTTTTTATTATTAACTAATTATTGATTATTTATATTTATATAAAGTATTATATATAAATATATATTATTGTACATAATATAATATATGTTATACCTTGTTGTCCATAAGGGAATACCTATTTCTTCTATATAAATCATCAACAATCCCTCTTGGCAAGGAATGCATTATTCCATGATGTTCTCCTCTAGTAGCCCCAATCACACCCAACCACTTCACATGGTATGTGCAGGACTACCACCATAGTCTCAAGAATATGCTACAAGTATCTATGATGTTTCTCTTCTCCTAGTATTCCTAATAACTCCTAGCCATTCACATGATGTAGGCAAAACTTGTACCAGACTACTCATTACTCCCTCAGTCACTTCACATGAGTGATCTGGGAAACCCTTGGCCAAAGAGAGAGTATCTGCCTTCTGTATAAGAAACATCACAAGTCCCTCTCAACAAGGGTGGATATTTTGCATCATACCAAGCTTGTCTATGAGGTATTTAGACTTCACTGTAGATATATCCTTGGAGAGAATGTTTATTGTCTACTCATTTATGGATATGTATCGAAGTTCCATTGCTCCTCTATGTACCATGTCTTGGATGAAATGGTATTTGATATTTATATGATTCTAATTTCCGTGAAATATTATATTCTTTGACAGATTCACACAAATTTAATTATCATAGTATATCAAAGTTGGCTCTAACTCTAGATCACGTAAAGTTACCCGCAAGAAATTTCTAAATCCACGTTGCTTCACGTCTTGCATCGCTAGATGCTACATATTATTCCTTTGTTGTATTGAGTGCCACTAAAAACTTTTTTCTACTAAACCATGATATCATACATGATCCAAAACTGCAACAACATCCTAATGTGTTTCTCATGTCTACTTCACTCCCAACCCAATCATATTTTGTATAACCTTGCAGCTTTACTTCACCATCCGAGACATATATTAGTCCATGTCCAATCGTACCATGTAGGTACCTCAACGCATGCTTTGCTTTTACCAAATGTACATGTGTAGGCTCAACCATGTACTACTTACTTAATGTGTTCACTACAGAGCATATGTCCAACCTCATATTAACCAAGTACATCAAGGATCTAATCTATTTTTTGTACATCGTTGGATGAACCAAATCTGAAGAAGAATCACTCAAGAACATCATATTTGTAACCATAAGTGTGACCATGGACTTTTAGTCCAACATCCTAAATCTCAATTGTATACTTCCCTTGGCTAAGGAAGATCTCATCTGGTCTTTTCCACACTTCTAATCCAAATAAATAGTGCATTAAACCCACATCCTCTATTTAGAACTCTGAATTGAACTCCCTCTTGCAGCCATCTATGAGCTTCTCATCGCCCATAAGAAAGAGGCCATCTACATATAGTACCAATATCAAGGGGAAACCATTTTCAATCTTGTATTAAATTTTTGGATATGCATTACTCTTGGTAAATCCCAAGCTTATCAAATAAATTTCTATTCTAGAATACCATGCCCTGGGTGCCTACTTAATCCCGTACAAACCTTTCTTCAATTTAAGAACATGAGAATCCTCCCAATGGATCACAAAATCGTGTGGTTGCTCCATGTATACTTATTAGTATGTTTTCTTTCCCCGAATATTCCATGGGGAGTTTCATGCCCCTCTAAAACCTTCAATGTACTTCAAAGCCATGTCGACCCTTCTTGAATTATGGAACAATGACCCTAAGTGGGTCCACTAGCTCAATGGGGCCTTTTGGCTCTTCCTAATGATATAAAGGATGTTCCACAAGTATAGAAGGACTTAAATCCACATCCTTGGGAGCTTTATACTCCTCATCATCATGATATACCCTTTGGATATTCAGTAGACTACATCATTCCACTCTACCTAGTTGGCTACTCCCTCAGAACTAGAGTCTCTTCTAATCATTTAGCATGGTTCTAGATGCCTTGTTCAATTTCTCCCTATTGAACACAAATATCTCTAACTAATTTTGTGCTCCACATGGGGAGAATCCTCTTGTCATAAAACTCTCTTTGTCCTTCCTTATGCTTCCATCTGCTTCCAGAGCCTTGCAAGCCCTTATAATGTACCTGCAACCTTCACTAGGAGGTCTTTTCGATCTGAGGATTGTAGGGAATTGTCAAATCCCTCTTGATCCTTCTTATAGGAAGCATTTCAATCTCACCAAGCTATAAATGCTTATCCCTGTCATTGTCATCAGGATTTTTCTTTCCTTTCCTTTCAAGAATGATCTAGGGTTTCTTCTTTTAGTAGATACATTGATCTAGGTCTAGCTTTAGGGTTTTATCCACAAAACCTAGGGATTTATTAAACAATACTTATATTTTTCTAGGGTTTATAAACCCTAAGACTTCCAACTCTCATCGACACCATGTGAATCAGATCATTGGAAAATTCTCTCCTCGACTCCGTCTACCTATAGAGTATCTTTCAACTTTGTGCCTGAAATTGCCCAACAAAGCCTCAATGTGAGCCCTTATCCTGGTCCTACTACTCTTCTTTATAGAGCTTAGTTCAACCCTATTCTGTGATATCAATTAATTAGGAATACTTCATCTTAGCCAAGCTACCAATGACCCAACTGCAAGTGGCACAAGCATGGTCCAATCTTCTTGGCATATCTTAGATTATTTCTCAATCCTGGGAAAATCCTCTAATATGCCCTTCAAATCTCATAGGATAATTTCATATGCACACTAGTGGATCTATGTTTCTATTCACCCCAGACATATTCTCTAACGATTTAATCATTGGTGATATGAGGTAAAATCTCTCCTGATATTAAAATTTGTATTTTACCCCATTGGAATTAGGTTATAAACCACCCACATAGTGTTTGACTTTGTTAAACTGTTCCTCCAGAATTTATGTGATTCTTTGCATAAATTTAAGTAGGATTAAAAATTAAATATGTTGTTACATAAATATTGTAACAATCCAAAAATTTAACACGTGTTTTTGCTTGCAAGATCTTATTTCTCAAATACCATGTTGAATACTTTCTTATTTTTAGATCTTCATAATTATTGCCTTATGATCAATAATTATACACTTGTAAAATTATCAACCTTGATTTCATTTTTATGATTGAGTATACATTATTATATTGATATAATATATATGAGATATTGATTTATATCTGATTACAATTGAGGTCCCTGATATATATACATAGTCGAGGTGTCTTTCCATTAATAGACATGTCTGTTCAATAAGACATGTATTTTATTTTCATTATTATCTATATATATATATATATATATATATATATATATATATATATATATATATATAAATTATAATACAATATAATATATAAATATATATTGTTTTACATTATACAATATATATTATAAACTGTTTTCTAGAAGGAAATATCTTCTACTTCTTTATAAAACATTAACAAATATTGCCACAAAACAAGTCCATTACACATACCTAGATTGGACACTATGCAATGAAAAACTCCTAAATTCCTTCTAGTGGACAAAAGTGGTTTATCATTACCTGAAGTATGCTACCTAAATGAACTATTCATTACCAATCCTATAATATTATCAAAGCTTCATTTTAATTGAATTATGATGTGTCCAAATGTTAAATTCTTTTGTATTCATTAAAATTTAGGAGTTTAACTATTGTTAGAAAAATTCTAGGCATTAAAACAATTAAAACTACAAAAACAAGTAATTATGTCGTTAGAAACCTCCTAGATGATTTTCAAAATATTGGAAAGATAACTCGATCATAATACAATAATGCAGTGTATGGTGTCTTGTCACGATCCATTATTAACAATATAACCCTCCCCCACCACCCCCCCCCCAACATTTACCCACTTTTACTAGCTCTCCGCGTTAAATGTGAGGGGAGTGCTATTATGACATGACCCGACCTCCAATTTCCAATTTCGGAAGTGGGTCTAAAAACCCAACAAATTTCTAACATCCCTCAGGAGCATTAGATCATGCAGAAGTCAATCCACAAAATTTGATGACCAGATCCTGATCTAGAACTGCTTTTCCCTAAGCCTAACCCCTAACTGCACACAAAACAATGAAAGTGTTTGGTTATGAGGCCCCAAAAGCATGCAAAATCCTGCCTCCATGTGATGATGACCTAACTCCTCCAGTTTAGAGGCATAAGTTTCGATATATGAGTTGCTTTTCCATGCTAGCGTCTATACCACTTCCCTTAACTTCCTATAACTTTCGAGAATCATATATATCATGACAACAATGCCAAACAGTAAAACATAAAACCAAAAATTGACCTAGACTGCCTAGAACACGCTATACATTTTGCAAACATATGGTAAACATGTGAGTTACCGGTCATAAATGCATATCTAGTCTTAAATATCTGAACTTCATGTTAAAATCACTGATAAGGTCTAATGCCCTCTTAAGTAGTTGTAACAACACTTGTTATCCCATGCATTCATCAACCATTCAAATACTTACTAAATCATGAACAAGAGTCATAGCTAGAGAACATCATAGAACCATGGTTATAACCATCACTAACCATAATATTAACCATGACAAAATTACCATCAAATCAACATAATAAAAGGTACAAGTTCTCATAGATTATAATAGTAAAATAACTCTTATTAACATATGCAAAAAAACAAACCAAGCTAGGGACTTCCATATACCACCCGACCATAAATTGGGTTGAACCAAGTCTTTCTTTTGGCCAATAACCCATGTGCCATATTATGAGCATGAATGCGGGATCTCATGGGATAAACCAAAACATAATCAACTAGGGACTCCAGAGGTTAAACCACCTCCACCCTCACCTTATCATTATCTCACCTAAAACAGTATCGAGATCACAAAACCAAACCAAGCTTGGATGCCTCATAATTTATTCACCATACCTTGAGGAATTTTCTTGTCTCCACCCACCTGTCAAGGGATTCCCAGAGAAAACAATCTCCACCCCCAACCCTAGGGAATTTTCCTGAGACCACCTCACCCAGTTCCAAAATCTTCCGGAAATCTAAAGCTCAACCAAGAATGAATTCCATCACATCATGGCTATCCAGGAAATGGAAAGGCAAGGTTGAAACCACTGTCAAACTAGGAAAAAACCATGCCAATTACAATAAATGAACCAAATAACCAAATGCATGTACCATGCATTCACATCCCAACAAGGAAGTCACACATGCAACCTATTACTTGCAAGATATTCCTACTGAAACTTTTGATCCAAAATTCTCCTTTTTATCCTTTGCTTTTCCTTTTCTTGTCCTTTTCCTTCCTTTGTCTTCTCTCCTTTGCTACACCTGCTCCAAAACTAGGCAAAAGTTGCCAACTATTTCTTAGTTTTATTTTTATCATTGATGTCTAGTCTCTTCCTTTCCTTTTTCCTTTTTCTTTCAATTTCCTTCAGTTTTCCTCTAATTTCCCTTGCATATATATTTTTTTCTCTTCACCTTCCTTTTCTCATATTTTTCTTTATTTCTCATAATTAAATTACAATTATTTCCTCTTTGCATTTTCTAATTCCTTTTCCAATTTCCTTAGCCATTATTAAACCACAAGTGACTCCTAATGTGATGTTTTCCCACCATTCAACTTGAAATACGTTTCCCATGACCTTGGTATTATTTTTCCTTTACTATCCTTTATTACATGAAGCTTTAACCTAGGGTTGTTACAAACCCCTCCCCCTTGGGGGAACACCGTCCTCAGTGTTCAATGACACCTATGACTAGAAAACCATTGAAAACAAAACATACTGCCTATGGATATTTATAACATATCTCGATACATTATTTACAATGATATCTCGTTGAAAATAAAACAAGTATACCACTTATTGGAGCTTTATAACCGAGGTCGTTGCGGTATTTACAATAACCACTACATATACTTATGCACATTTTCTTCAACTAGCAAACAAGCATATTGTTTATGGAGCTATATAAATCCAAGTTGATATAGTATTTACAATAATATACACATATATACATATGCACATTTTATTTAACTAGCAAATAAAAGGATATTATATTTGCATCAGCAACAAGGGAATCCAAATACACACACCTCCACCCTCAAAGTAATACCAGGATTCACCTCCTTCTCAGGAAGTTCAGAATCCACTACCAAAATAAAAGTCCACATCCAATGTCCAGTGCCACAATCCTTGTGCTACATGTCCCCTCAGTGAACAGTTACTGAATCATTTTTCAAGGGCATACTCCCAATGTTCTTCTGACTCCATATAGCAATGTTAATGACCAAAACTAATTATTCCCCGACCTTCCCTTCTCTACTACACATTCCCTTGGGAAATTCAGTCACCCCCTTCCATAAAGTGACTCACCTTCCAAGTTCCCTGACATCCCCTTCCTAGTCTATCCATCCCTTGGCAAGGTTTCCTTGCATCCAAAGGACCAAAAAACAAGGCATATTTTTTCTTCAAAACCATCATACCAGTCATAGCATGCTCATGGAAATCAATGGACACTAGTGGGTACCATTGTCCCATAATAACCCTACTTCTGAAGTGATTTACATCATAAATTCAAAAGTAACTGAAATAAATTCAAATCACAACTCATTGGTGGATCATGAATAAGTTATACTTGCAATTTTATTTACTTCCTGTCACAACAATCCATACTAGCTCTTTGATTAAATCATCATGTAATATTCCAAATCTGGAACAGCACAACAACCCTGCTGGAATAACGCACTTCTTGGAGATTTAAGCACAAAAATGAGTTTGAAGCCCTTAGATCCCTTAGATCAGCAGATCTGGATTCTAAATCCAAAATGGGATCCAAAAAAAATCAAACTAGGTGTGGTAAATAGATCTCCCACCACCTAGTCTAGTTGAAAAACACCCTACAAGAGGGGCAACAACTATGCACAATAAAATGCTTTAGAAATAATGCATTCTTGGACAGTATGAGAAGGAGGCCATAAAATATGATAAACTTATGAACATATAGCAGAAAATCAGAATTATAGTGAAGCTCTTTCAATATACAGTAGAATACAGGAGACAATAGAGCAAGAAATCTTCAGAAAAGAAGGCAACAACACTTGTATAAACTGTAAAATGGCTTGACAACGTTATTTTTAGGAGCTACAACTGCTAAAAATTACATCTTAGATCTAGGACAGATCTGTGGACAAAACATCATATCTATTTCAGATCTGGAAACTAGAAAGACTTATTTACAAGATCCCCTTGGGGTTTTGACCAAATCATGGATAGCAAAGAGTAGATCTGAGTTTTAAGTTGTAGATTTTCAAAATGCTTCAGAAATTTCTGAAGATGACTTTACATTACAATAGATCAAATCTAAACAGAACATGGATCATCAATCTAATCCATGGATCACCAAAGTGAAAGCCAAATCCCAGCACCAAAGATCTCTCATCAAAATGGGATCAAAACACCCTACAGAACCTCTAATGAAAATAACGCAGTTCCTCAATGAAAACTGCGTTGTAGCTTGAATAACACTGGTGGCCTGATGCCAAGATACAAATCTGAAGCTCAAACAGTAGATACACTCTTCCAGGAGGTTAAAATACACACTCCATAAGAAGAGGCCCCAATACAGGCTAGATCTCTGCAGATCTAGAATTCCACTTGCTGCAGCTTACAAGAGAAAGCAAACTCTCACTGGATTTGCGCTGCAATTGGAAGTAAAGCTTGGCCCAAAGCCTGATAGTGGATCAAATCAGAAAATAATCCTCCAAGAATCCTCAAGGGAAGAGGTTAAATCCCTGCATAGGAACCCCAACTGCTATGAAGCACAATCCTCCACTAAACAACAGAGATTAGTATTTGTCTAAACAGACAAGATACTCAGAAATATAATCAATCAACAACCTTCTCTTGCTGCCTTCCCCTTCCTTTTATAAGATGAAAGCCTTTGCAAACCCTAAACCACCTTGATAAGTTAGCTTCATTCACATGAGGGGCCTCCTTCTAGAACTGTGTTGTCCCTCCATAAGATACATTGAACTTGGATAGCGCTGTAGATTTGGCCAAGGTTGACCCAGTCTCACATCTCAAACCTCTTTCACACCTGCAAGTGGTTTATTTACATTGTCCTAATTTATCCTTGTTCACATGGGCATTGTTTTATTCAGTCTTTTCAGGAGTTTTACATGTCCTCCTTTATTCATTTATTCATGCAATAGAAAATAAAAAAAAATTGAATATTCCCCTTAGCTTAGGCTAAGTAGGAATATTACAGTCCTCCCCTCCAAAATGTTGCTTGTCCTCAAGAAACTGATAAGGTGGGAGCTACAGTCCTTCCCTTCCTTCTTCAGTGACACCATCTAAGATCAAGCCCTCCTCATAAGCCAAGTTTTCACAAAGCCTATACATCAATAATTGTTCCTCCAAGGTCATCATAAGAGGTGCATAGTCTATCCCATAAGGAGTGAAAAATTCAATAGAAATAAACATGGATGGAGAAATTCTTTCCCTAAAACATGTATCATGAGTCATATAGAGAAGTTCCAGTCCATGTGGTACATATAAACTATCCATACTCCCTCCATACAATCCCAAAAATAGTACAACTATATCATCCAAGTAGGGGAGAAAAAAAACATATATACAAACAGAAATTTGACCTTCAAGAGGTGGATCGAATTCCCACAAGTGATGCCAGTGCAGTGCACCTCCTGCCTACATTAGATCAAGGTGTGGCAAGTGGCATTCCTCCCACACATTTGCTGCATAAGTCATCTCTACACGGTTGGTGTTATCAGATATGTTTGGTGCCTTTTGGAAGCACCCATCATGAAAAGGAATCTCCCTTTGTTCCACAAGGGAGTCGCCAAGTTCAAAAATTTTATTGGCCCTCCAAAAGCCTTGAGATATACATGATCTCTTACTCCCTTTAGGAGCCATAACTTGCAAAAGCATGGCAAAGGAATGTGATAAATTAGAAAATAAATTAGAAAATACAATTTTCTTGGTACGATCAGATCCTTTACCATCATAGTTCTTCATACACATGGAGTTGTGCATGAGCATTTCCTCCCTCTTAAACAAAGGAAGAGTTGGCTGAGATGACTCTTGAAAAAGTCCATTGGCTGCTCCAATCCTCCATAGCTAATGCACTCTTGAAAGTGCTGATGTAATTCTCCTCTCATCCCCTCCCAATCAAATATCCTCATGATCAGGGTGCATATCTTCATGGAATGCATATGGCTGAGAAGGAATTTCTTGTGTGCCCCTTGTAGTATCTTCTGCTTGAGCTTGGAAGCTCTAGCCAAGAAGACCATACTATGATAATAGATGACTCCCCCTTGGACTAAGTAACCCTCCTCTTGCTGCATGTCATCTAGTATCATACTCGTGTGGAGATATTTGGAATACTCTACAAGTAGTTGAGATTTCCAATACAGATCCACACTGCTCAGCAATTACAACGCTGCTGATACATTCATGGAAGTGCTTGTCATGTTTCTGATCTCCTTTTTGACATTTCTCATGCCAAATTTTTTTGTTGGAAGGTTGATCCTCCCATTTTTCTCCTCCCACAGTGGAAACTCAGAAAAGAGAGAGGGTGATAGTGATGCAAGAAGAAGATCCCCCTCATTCTTGAGTTGTCCCAAGCCCTCCAACGTTGTAACTTGGTCTCTCATTGCTCCAATCCTTCATGGATCTAGATTTGGAGTAGCACTCTGTGAGGCCTTCCCCACAAGATCTGAATCTGGTGGCATTCCGGGTGGCTTTCCACTTGATAGGAATGTCCCTTGCAGCATTCTCATGAACATGAGAGAAGGGACTGTGAGATTCCTGCTTCCACTGCACAAATCCATCTCTGTTGTTTGTGTGGAAGTACCAGGTGAGGGATAAGTGTGCATGCCTTGAATCATTTGCGGTTTCCCACTCTTCAATTCCACCCATTCCATCTGCAAATCTTTCCAATCAGTGGTCACCTTCCCCAAAGTAATCAACCATTGGACACCCAGAATGATATTGGTGTCTGGTATGTCAACTACAAAAAGTGATTCACCAGAGTGTAGGATCCCATAGTGACTGAGAGTGAGGGGAAATATTGCATGCATTGCATGGTTCTATATCCTGGGACCAAAATAGAGAATTCCTCGAAAGTATCAGTGGGGATTTCTCTCCTTTGCACAAGATGACCATCAATAAATTTGTGGGTTGCCCCACTGTCAATCAGCATTGATACCCTTTGATTCATGATTTAACCTTGTACTGTTAGGGTCAAGTACTTAGGCACTCCTCTCAAATATGCAAGAGTTTCACTTATCGGAGCAAAGGCTCCATCCCCATCTTCGGATGGTGTTGGATCTTCCTCATCATCCTCAGCACTATGACCCCTCCTAGGTTCATCATCTCCATCCCCTTCAAGATCTGAGAAGACTTTTATGTAGTTTGCTTTCCTAGAAGAACATCTGTGTCCTGGTGCCCATAACTCTTGGCAAGTGAAACAAAGTTTCTTCTTTCTCAACTCCCTCTTGAGATCAATATCAAGAGGCTTCTCGAATGATCCCTCCTTGGAAGGAGCAGCTTTTTCTCCCTTCCCTTTAGAAAGGTGAGAGACCTTGCTCTGGAAAGTTGCCTTTGCTTTTGGCAAAGCATCTTGAATGTCTCTTATCCTCTTAATGACATCCTGTAAAGTGATGGGATTGTTAGATTTAACCAACCCATGCAAAGGTTCATCCAAGCCATCGATGAACATATACACCCTCCTTGCTGTAGACAGATCTGGGACCATGACGGATAATCTCAGAAACTCAGAGATATAAGTTTCTGCACTCCCTGATTGCTTTAACTTTGCAAGGCTCATGAAAGGTGCTTCTGGATCCTTTCTTTCAAACCTCTCCACCACTCTTCTAGTAAATTTAGAATTTGAAGTCACATTGGCATGTCCCAATGTAGACAACCCATGGAACCACAAATTTTCTGCTTCACCATCAAAGTGTAGCGCTGCAATCTTGATGGCCTCATCCTCTGAGACTTTGTTCAACTGAAAGTAGATATCCGGCTTTTCTACCCATGCTTTGGCAGAACTGGTGGATGACCCATCAAACTTGGGCAAATAGAATCTTCCCATAGAGTGGTGTTTATCATGATTATGGAAGGACCCACCATCTCTATACTGCTGCCTTGGTCTTCTTCTGTCCTTGAGGTGAAAAAACTCTTGGAAACTCAAGTGGTATCTAAATCTATGATTTTGAGATTCATATTCCACAAATTAGTCTTCAAGGGCTGGTTTCTCTTGTGGTCCTTCATTCTCCACAACCAAGAAGGTAGGCATAGTGGAGCGTTGTGGAGCTCGTGGAGCTAGGGGTTGGTTCACTGGTTGACTAATCGAGTGATGAGATATGCCAGAGCTTTCCCTAGGATGAAATCTCCCAGGAGATTCCCTCATCTTTTCTACCCTCATTTATCTGATATCTCTAGCAATATCTTGCATGGCCACCAAAAGAGTTCTTGCAAACTCTTCTGCTTCTTTATCATTTATAGTTTCAGGGGCTTTACCCTTGTCTTGACCCTTGTCAGGATCATCAGTGGTGTAATCAAACTTCTTGTGACTTCTGTTCTGGTACCTCTTCTCCCTCTTTGTAAGAGTCTCATCTTCTTCTGAATGCAACATAGCTAAGATTATCCAAGGAAATCACAGGTTGTTCCAAGAAAGGAGCTCCGATACCACTGTAATATTCCAAATCTGGAACAGCACAACAACCCTGCTAGAATAATGCACTTCTTGGAGATTTATGCACATAAATTTTTTTGCAGCCCTTGGATCCCTTAGATCAGCAGATCTAGATTCTAAATCCGAAAGGGGAGCAAAAACAAATCAAACTAGGTGTGGTAAACAGATCTCCCACCACCTAATATAGCTGAAAAACACCCTACAAGAGGGGCTACAACTATGCCAATAAACTGCTTCAGAAATAACGCAGTATTGGATAGTATGAGTGAGAGGCCATCAAATATGATTAAATTATGAGTATACAGCAGAAAATCAGAATTATAGTGAAGCCCTTTTAATATATAGTAGTATATAGGAGACAATAGAGTAAGAAATCTTCAGAAAAGAAGGCAGCAACACTTGTATAAACTGTAAAATGGCTTGACGACTTTATTTTTAGGAGCTGAAGCTGTTGAACATTACATATCAGATCTAGGACAGATCTGTGGACAAAATATCAGATCTATTTTAGATCTGGAAACTAGAAAGACTTATTTACAAGATCCCCTTGGGGTTTTGACCAAATCATGGATAACAAAGAGTAGATCTGAGTTTTAAGTTGCAGATCTACAAAATGCTTCAGAAATTTTTGAAGATGACTTTACATTACAACAGATCATATCTAAACAGAACATGGATCAGCAAGCTAATCCATGGATCACCAAAGTGAAAGGAAAAGCCCAACACCAGAGATCTCTCATCAAAATGGGATCAAAACACCCTACAGAACCTCTAATGAAAATAACGCAGTTCCTCAATGAAAAATGTGTTGTAACTTGAATAACACTGGTGGCCTAATGCCAAGATACAAATATGAAGCTCAAATAGTTGAGACACTCTTCCAGGAGGTTAAAAGACACACTCCATGAGAAGAGGCTCCAATACAAGCTAGATCTCTGCAGATCTAGAATTCCACTTGTTGCAACCTACAAGAGAAAGCAAACCCTCACTGGATCTGCACTACAATTGGAAGTAGAGCTTGGCCCAAAGCCTGATAGTGGATCAAATCAGAAAATAATCCTCCAAGAATCCTCAAGGGAAGAGGTGAAATTCCTGCATAGGAACCCCTAGTGCTAAGCAGCACAATCCTCCACTAAACAACAAATAATAGTATTTGTCTAAACAAACAAGATACTTAGAAATATAATCAATCAAAAACCTTCTCTTTCTGCCTTCCCCTTCCTTTTATAAGATGAAAGCCTCTGCAAACCCTAAACCACCTTGATGAGTTAGCTCCATTCACATGAGGGGCCTCCTTCTAGAACTGCGTTGTCCCTCCATGAGATACATTGAACCTAGACAACACTGTAGATTTGGTCAAGGTTGACCTAGTCTGACATCTCAAACCTCTTTCACACCTGCAAGTGGTTTATTTACATGGCCTTGATTTATCCTTGTTCACATGGGCATTGATTTATTCAGTCTTTTTAGGAGTTTTACATGTCCTCCTTTATTCATTTATTCATGCAATAGAAAATAAAACAAAATTGAATATTCCCCTTAACTTAGGCTAAGTAGGAGTATTACACATCATGTATAAAAATATCACATCTAGAGCTTAGCTCAAAACTAAACCATCATAAATCATGATCATAGATAATGTGCATAATTAAAAGCTGAAATAAAATATTGATACTTATCTTTTAAATGGTTCTTTGCTTCTGCCTTTTTCCTTTCCGTACACACACTGCATTTATTTTCAAACTCGACAAGCACCCAATGCCTTCTCTTCTATTCAATCACATACACACATGTGGTCAGTTACCAAACCCGGCAAGCACCAAGTTCCTTATCTTCTCTTCAATCACGTACAAGCACTGGATCTATTGCCAAACCCAGCAAGAACCCAATGCCTTCTCTTCTCTTCAAAGCAACAAGGGAATCTGGAGACTATAACTTCTCCTCCCTCCATATCAACAACAAGGGAATCCATAGAATAAACAACATCTACTCTCAATATCAACAACTAAATATTGGTATCATCCCAATATGTCCAGGGCTCCAAGAACTAGTAACTCAACCCACAACCTTCCAGGGCTCCAGAGTGTTCATCCCAAACCGTGGCTCTAGGGACTAGTAACTCAACCCACAAGGCTCCAAAGTGTTTTTCCCAACCTATAGGCTCCAAGAACTAGTAAATCAACCCAATTTATCCCAGGACTCTAGAGCATTTTTCCCAACCCACAACCATAGGGAACCTGAGAACCAATCCCCTTCACAACATATACACTTACAAATTCTACATCACAACACATACACCTACACCCGATGTACAATCACAACACATATATGTACACATAGTACAATAAAATTAATAAACATGTTATGATACAACGACTACACAATACTCATGACACAATACCACATGTACACAACACAACATGTACAACATATACACAAAATTAGTACTGCACATCTTGAGACCACATTGTATCTACGAGGAAACCTTACCTCTAGTGTCTTTCCACACCTTACTTCGTGCATCCACAGCCCCAATCTTGGGTCAGTGGTTCTTCCCACTATCCATGCTTGTCCGAGCATGCCATAAATCACACTTCTTTCATTCAACTGATGTATCCTTTAACATTGCCTACCATAGAATAAAAATATGCATAGTTATAAGCCTACAATATCAAATCATGTCCACATGATACTAACCTCATAGATTTTTTAGGGCTACTGTAACCACTTGATTCCTCATAAAACAAGAACATAGTCATGTCATTCAACTACAAAAAGAAATCATTCTTCCACAAGAATGATCCTTAACAACCCTGTCAAAAAATGGAATTCATACATATATGTGTGTGTGTACATACATACATACATATATACACATTAGCATAATCATGATCACAACACAATTACCAAATATCATAAGGTCAAGGTTAAGATAACTCCCTTTTTCTCTGCAACACATGCACCACATTGAGAACAACAATTCCCAACATATCCAAGCACATGTTGCCTCAATCCCCTTCACTTTACCTTTCATGCTACCTTTCTCATGACTATCCTACCACTACCCATTTATATCAATGAGCCTAACCAGCCCAACAGGTTGTCATACTCTTGCCTTTAGTTGTCCTTTATTCACACATCATATTCATCAAAGTCTCATGTTACCTGTTGGGTTTCATTTAGCTCTCCTCAAACTCCATTAACTTTCCTCTTTTCCCCAACCAATTCCCAAGGCCCTCAAAACATAAAAGGAATGAACAAGAAGAAAACAAGAATAAAACCATGAAAAAACAATAACAATACATCATCACAAACAAAGTGGTGTGGCCATGCAATAGACAAAATAAAAACCACAAATCAGGCACAAGAAAATCATAAAATATCGAAAAAAAAAACTCTCAACATACACCATGACTCAACCCCCATGTTTCTCAATTCTTCCAAGGGAAATATCAACCCGAGACTTCTTCAAGATATATGGCAGTCTCTTTTTCCATGCAATTCCCTACATCATATTGCCATAAACACATAATTTTCAGTGCATAAATAAATATAACAATATACAAGTTACCTTACCTTTTTGTACTAAGAATGATACCTTGTAACTGAACACATACATACCATCTCTCAAGGAAATATAATTCTCTTGACGAATCCAGCCATAATTGAAAACCAGTTTCCATGCCTACATTTGATCAACTGCCTACCATGTAGCTTCCTTGGCCCCAAATGGCTTCCATGAACTTTAATTTCTCTACTGGTTCGTCATGGAGCATAATCTCCTACTACAGGATGCATCGAGGCTCTACCTAGAATTCTCCCTTTGGTTCCTCCATCCATTTCTATAGTGAATTCTTGATGATATACTTTCCTACCTGTTATCCATTGCTGCATAGATCTTAGGAGTGATCTAAGCTACATTCCCAACTATTCATGCCTCATGCACACTGTAGATATAAGGCCTACCATGCATCCATTGCAAAATATGATACAAAACACAATCCTTCCTACAATGATCTCCCTCACAGGTTAATAGTGCAATGGTTCTACATCTTTTGGCATAAAACTCATCCCAAATCAGCTCCTCATATCTGATGCATATGCCATGCTTAACAACTTCCCACCATATGTATTCTTTTCCTTGAGACTGAAGGTAGTTGTATTGGATTACATGTAATCTGCTGGAAAATATCCTTTCTCACTCCTCCTATAAGGATGTTGGTGGTAATGGTGATTATGTCTCTCAGAATTGGAGCTAGAATGAAATACATAAGCATTATCCTCTTGTCAAGTGTATCCAAAGATATTCCACCTTTGAATGTATCATCATTTTCAAACCTGTGTCTTCTAAGAGACTTGCTTCCATAAGCCCCATTAGTCTCGTGTTCATGTCCATGATTGATCCTCATTTTTCCATGTCCTACAAATATGAAAAGCTCTAAGGGCAGTTGCATTAACTTTTTCTTTCTTTTCTATTGTCTCGATTAAATTGTCATTGTATGCCTTGCAACTTATGAACTCTAACCTCACACTCCTCAGTGTATCGTGTAGATTAGGAGAATAATCTTCCCATTGAACTTTACCATTCCATATATTTCACAGATCGTCTCTAAGGGAAGTCATGTGAATCGTAGTCCACTACTTTGCTCTTAATCCATGATCTTCCATTTCCTGCAAACATACCATTTTAGATAAAAGAAATAGATGACATGATCAAACTCATACCTCAGTGTATCTTAGGGGAAGCCATCAAATCTGCACAAGTCATCCTATATTAGTACAACACAATATCACAAGTATATCGACTCATGCATGAATATCATAATAATAACCATAACCATCTGCACAACCCAGTCCATAATAGCATGATACATAATAATATCAAGAACTTAACTGCAATGATGCTAATCATCATGCATATGATTTCAATGCACATAATAAATAAGTTAACTATCACGCATGACTAACCAACGCATGTGCATATTACCACACTAATAAAATAGAATATATCATGCATGTGACCACAACAACAATAGAATGATAGGCATGCATATAACAACCATTAACCATCTTGCTTGCATGCCAAACATACAAACCTTTATGATGATCTTCTTTTACCCCAAGGTATAGTGATGAAACCTCACTCTCATACCAACTTGTAAACCACACCCCCCACATTTACCCGCTTTTACTAGCTCTCCATGGTAAATGTGAGCGAAGTGCTACTATGACATAACCATACATCCAATTTCTAGTTATGGAAGTGTGGTTGAAAACCTGGCAACTTATTGACATCCCTCAGGAGCACTAAATCACCCAAAAGTTAGTGCACAACCTTTGATGACTAGATCATGAGCTAGAACTACTTTTCCCCAAGTCTAACCCCCAACCGCACACACAACAAGGAAAGAGTGTGGTTATGAGGCCCCAACCGCATGCACAATCCTTATTCCATTCATTTATGACCTAAATCCTCTAGTTCATAGCCAAAAATTTTGAGATCTAAGCCACTTTTCTAGGCTAGCATCCAGACCACTGCCCAAAAATTCCTGTAACTTCCCAGAATCATATTTAACATGCCGACAATGCCAAACATTCAAACTTGAAACCAAAACTTGACCTAGACTTCCTAGAACGCACTAGACATCTCATCAAACATATGGTAACTTTGTGAGTTACAGGTCATGAATGCACATCTAATCTTAAATCTCTGAACTTCATATAAAAATCATCGAGAATATCTAATTCCCTCTCAAGTAGCTATAACAACATTTTTTAGCCCATGCATTCATCAAGCATTCAAATACTTATTAAATCATGAGCAAGAGCCATAGCTATAGCACATCATAGAACCATACTTATAACCAACATATAACCAGAATATTAACCATGGAAAAATATCCACCAAATGAACATAATAACAAGTACAAGTGCTCATAGATTAAAATAGGAAAATATCTCTTTTTAACATATGAAAAATCCAACCAAGTGATGGACTTCCACGTACAACTCGACCATATATTGGGTTGAACCAAAATTTTCTTTCAGACAATCACCCATGTGCCATATTCCAAGCATGAATGTGGGATCTCATGGGATAAACCAAGACATAATAAACTAGGAAATCCTAAGGTTAAACCACCTCCACCATCAACCTACCGTGATCTCACCTAAAATGGTCCTGAGATCACAAAACCAAGTCAATATTTAATGCCTTAGAATTTCTTCACCATACGAAGAGGAATTTTCCTTTATCCACCCACTTGTCGAGGGATTCTCGGAGAAAACCATCTCCACCCACAACCCTTGGAAATTTTCCTGAGACCACCTCACCAGGTTCCAAAACCTTCTGAAAATCCAAATATCAACCAAGAATGAATCTCATTACACCATAACTATCTAGGAAATCACAAGGAAAGGCTGAAACCACTTTGAAACTAGGAAAAACCCATGTTAATGACAACAAATGAACCAAATAACCAAATGCATGTACCATGCATTCACATCCTAGCAAGGAAATCAAACATGCAACTTGTTACCTACAAGATATTCATGTTGAAGTTGTTGATCCAACCTTCTCCTTACTTTCCTTTACTTGTCCTTTTCTTGTCCTTTTCCTTCCTTTTCTTGCTCTCCTTTGCTACACTTGCTCCAAAACTAGGCAAAAGTTGTCAATTGTTTCTCAGGTTCCTTTTTATCATTGATGTCTAGTCTCTTTCTTTCCTTTTTCATTTTTATTTCATTTTCCTTCATTTTTCCTCTAATTTTACCTAAATGCATATTTGTGTCTCTTCGACTTCATTTTCTCATATTTTCCTTTATTTCTCATAATTAACTGCCAATTATTTCCTCTTTGTCTTTTCCAATGCCTTTTCCAATTTCTTTAGCCATTACTAAACAATAAATGACCCCCAATGTGATGTTTTCCCGTCATTCATCTTGGAATACATTTCCTATGACCTTGGTGCTATTTTTCCTTTATTATCCTTTATTACATGGAACTTTAACCCAGGGTTGTTACAAACAAGATCACAAGAGAGCATCATTTGCTAGAATACACATCCAATCTCATTAAATGTAATGTCAAATCCCTTCAAAAGTGTTTTAGAAGATAATATAACCTCAATATAGGTGGCCAAATATATTTGTGGGCCTTCACTGGTAGGATACCTCGTTATAATATGAATTTTATGAAGCAATTAAGGGACTGGTGCAATTTTTTTTGCCATGAGAACACTAGCTCTTCTTCTTACCAAAAATATGTAAAAAAATTAAGGGATTCTAGGGAACATGAGACCCACAATAAAAAATTCTTGGACACACTGCAAGAAAAAATTACATTGGCGAGGGTCGAAAAATGTCACCAAAACCTCGTCGATGATGGTCAAAAGAGCCTTTGTCACCAAAAATTGAATGTCAACAAAGGTGGCATTGCCAAAAGGATAGGTGTTGTGGTTATATTCAAGGTCCATCACCAATAATGATTTATAATGATGGATAGTGACCGTCACCATTTCATATGAGAAATGTTGACAGACCTTAGCCTCTACCACTAAAAAATTGAACGTCACCAAAGGTGGCATCACCAAAAGTATAGGTGTTGTGGTGACATTCAAGGTCTGTCACGAATAATGATTATAGTGGCAGATACTGAATGTAACCATTTCATATGAACAACCATGATTTATTGTGATGGACATTTCATGCCTATCACAATTGATGCATATATATGGCGACATTAATTGGCCGTCACCATTTCATATTTTGGTGAGGGTCAAAAAATGTCACCATAAGCTCAATGGTGATGGTAAAAAGAGCCTCCGTCATAAAAAAATGAATGTCACCATTTCATATGAACAAATGTGATTTATGGTGATGGACCTTTTAGGACCGTCAAGGAGTCTCACACCGCACGAGAACAATGTATGTAGGATGTGTAGGTCATGTTCATTCGGAGACTAGGTGGGGCCCCAACTAGCGGTCAGATAGCAGTGGTATGAGGTGAACCCGTGGCTCAATCGTGAGAGTCATATGCAGGATTGAGCACCAATAGGAAAGTTTATGTTTCCTACCTTAGGTGCCTTAGTTCGAATCGGTGCATCCAGTGGATGAATTTTCCTGCCCTTGTTTTTGCCTCAGATATTATTAATTAATACTTGACACGATTATGAATTGATTCAGAGTACGTTGTGATGGTCTGTATATATATATATATATGGCGACATTCATTGACCATCACCAAAAATTAATCATCGCCATTCCATATGAATATCATGGAATGATGGAATCTAACCACCAACCTCCTACTTATAAAGTAGGTGCTCTTCCATTGAGCTAGCACCCTTTAAGGAATCATACTTTAAAATATTAGACCTTGAAACATCAAAAATTTTAAATTACACAACTTCAAATAAATTATAAAACTTTGTAAAGTCTTCACATGGGACTAGCATGGGCTTCCAAAATACACATACCTCCAAAAAGTGACTATTTTGAAGCACCAAAAATTAAAATAGAACTTCAATTATTTCTCTGGTAAAATGGGAGCTTCAAGTACTGATACCATGGTTAATTTTCTTAATCCTCAATAAGGAGGACAATCCTTAATCATTATGTCATTAAGAATTAATTCACGAAGTACCAAAGTATGGATGGATAGGTGCAGTTGTGGTAACTATTGTAGGAAATCGAGGTTGGCTAGACTATGGAGGTTGAAAGGTTGTATATTGGTTATAGTTGGGGTTGCATTTTGTTGGTGCTACAAATCCATGAGCAATAGTTATCCCTATATATGCAGGTTTTCTTGCAAATGTAGATCCATATAAAGGTTATTTAACATAATAATATTGTGGAGCATATGTAGGTATCCCTATAGGATATGTTTGTGGAGTAGGAGGAGGTAGTTGTGACCTTCGATATGATGGAAAGTTTGGATTCATTGTTCCATAACCTAGTTGTACTTGTGGTCCCAATTGTACTTGAGAGGATGGTATAGGTTGTGAAGCAACTTTCTCCTTCTAGCCCTCAACTACAAGTTTCACTGTAACTGACCTTCCCTACATGTCAAAAAACAAGTACAATTTCCAAACTATAATTTTCCAAATAATTCAAGTATATTCTTTAAACTACCCAAAAAAATATAATATCAAGAGCCATTAAAAAATGCACAGTTATGTTCCTTACATCAATATTTCTGTTTGAATCCTCAAGAGCCCTTTTGGCCACTTCAACAGACTTAAATGTCACAAATGCAAAACCCCTGTTTGAAAAAATTGCTTCAGAGTAAAAATATAAAATGATATTGCCAAACTAGATATAGTATATATATAAAACTTTCAGATGGCGGAATTACAAGAAACAAAAAATTTCCACTTAACAATTTCATTTTTAGCCAAAAAATAATTACCTAGGCTTGTTTGTATTTTCATATGTAACAAAACCTTCCTTTATTTCTCCATACCGTGAAAAAATCGATACGAGTGCCTCGTTTGATGTCTCATATGAAAGTCCACCAATGTAAATCTTCATCTATGATTGATCAGTAGTTTGTGCTAGATTGGTGCCAATAGTTGCTAGATTACATATAGTAATTCAACCCTGCATAATCATCACCCCACATTACAAAACTATTCTTAAACTATAAACAAAGGAGCATTGAGTCAAATTTCCAACACAGTGACATGCAACTAACAAAAACAAAAGCCCTTGCCAAAACTCTCGGCTGGTTTGTGAAAATATTATGATTTTTATACAAATCATCTTATGGCATGGAACAATTTAAATGACATTCCACTAGGATAGAAGAATGGTGGGTGTTCCATCGACTAAAATTTATTGCAATACATGAAAGTTAAAATCAGCTAACAAATCCACAACAGTACCTAGTTAATATCAGTTTTGCAATTGATCTATCTAACAGATCCATAACATGAACTATTACCATGGTAGGGAAGTTATTTAAAATCCAGTATCGGTATTGTTCATGTCATAAAATGCAACGTTTCATAAAGGAAAATTTTGAGGGCCCTCACTACAATTCCCCTGGAAAGATAAATAAAAATCAAAATATGCCACAAAGTACAAATAAAAAGGGAACTATTCTAATAGTGTGAAAAAATATTTACAAATATGTAGATATAAACCTTGTCAGTGGATGACACCTTGTAAAATCCAAGGATTCATTCATTTTGCAAGATCTTTCGCATGGATCTCCACACACCCAGGGACTGGAAATCTCCACGCCTTGTCTAAATAAACAAATTACTAATTTTGGGTCTTTTTGAAGTCTTGATATTAAACATTTTAATTTTTATTTGTATTAGTTCACTTTATGGTGCATCCAAAACCTCATTTTAATACAATTGATAACCATTTTAGCTGAAAAACCACGAATCAAGCTAAACAATCCAGGATTCATGGTGGGACCTCTCAAAGGAATATCAACTCCAATACTTTATATTATTAATAAGTCATGAGAAGTGGAGGTTGCATCCACACATAATCAACATATGGTTCCTTCATCACCAATTCCTAAGTTGATTTGGACTGCCATGATTTATAACACATTTTTATTTGGGAATTGAAATGTGTCAACACAAAGTCAAGGTTTGAATCCTTATTCACATTTGTTGGAGAAGGATTATATATAACTCAAACTCCCAACCAACATTGGAAGCTCATAAATAGCATCAAAGGTGTTTTTCTAGGAGAAGGATTATATATAATTCAAACTACCAACCAACACTTGAAGCTCATGTATAGTATAAGAGGTGGTTTATTTAACTATTAGATACCTTTTTAATGTTCCAATTTTTTCTACAGTTTTAACAATTCCTAAAGTATATTTTTTCTATAAATTTGAAAGGAAACATATATTTATGGCTCTTTTCCCTCAAGTATGTGCATTGAGATTCCATTTGAAAGGTTGTATAGGAATGAAATCAAGTTTGTGTTGTGTAGTGGAATTATGGTGTGTGTGTTGTTTAAATTTATGTCATGTATAAATAATTGATTTTCTTGAGAATTTTTGTGCAGTGACTATTGCAGCCTATAGATTCACCATAAAACAAGCTACAACAAATGCAAATAAGAAAAGTTTTTTTCCTTCACACAAATGTTGTGTAAAAAAAAATAAAAAAAAATCATGATATGATTGGTCTGTGAGAGTGCACATACTCAGAGGTGTTGTTCTAACAATATTTTGGTCTTGTAATCATAGAAAAGTATGCCCAAAACACAGTACACAATTAAAAAAGGTACAGTTTGGCCGCATATCACAGATATAGGATAACACGTCCTTATATATTTTCCCCACTATAGGAAGAAAACTTCCACTGAAACAAAATGTTCAATAGCTTCAACACCTCAAATATTTCCTAATCTCCTCCCCTATAATTCGTAGCATTGCTCCCATTTTTCCCATATCTCAACAAATTTATTCATCATTGACCAGAGACAACATATATTTTCTTGTAGAATAGGCCAAATAGCCAAAACCCCATGGCTGGAAAACCAAAAATATTTCTCTCAATTTGGACAGCATATAAAACAGTCTAAACAAACTCAAGAAAATGCAAGAGCGTTGAAAATTAACATAATTAAGCAACATATCTATTTTTTAGCTACAAAAATATTTACAATCAGATTTTGACAAGATATAACATACTCAATAAAAATATAGTTAATCTAAAATACTCTATATTTTCCAACGCTTTTTCCTCGAGTCCCTATGCTATTTATTTTTGTAATTGAATCCCAGAGGCTTGGTCATATGCAATGAAAGAAAACTATCAGATATATGGTATCCTAAAAAAATAATATGAAGGTTCAAGAAGAATACATATTACATTGGAGGTCTAAGAAGACTTGATGTGAATCAAGCGTCAGTGGAAATAGTTCATGTAACTATATGGGCTCTGATTCATATTCCCCCATATATAGACAAAGTAGAGAATGCAAATAAGATAAAATTAAAACATTTTGGAGAAGATTTGTAAGTATGATAGGAATGCCCTTTTCTTATCCCAAAAATTACAATTTAAACAATATTTTTCTACAAATTAACAATGAAAATGTTTTATTTTTGTTTCTGTGTGTAGAGTACTTTGGCTTCCTTGGCTTGTATTTTTTTTTCCCAACATGGTACTGATGTTAATACACATTAATAAACCTCAAATGTTGGTGCATTGATGGCTAATATGCACATCATTTAGATATTTATTTCTCCAATTTTTATGCATACAAGTACACCTACACAAGGTTGTTGTCAAACCATCTTGCTTGGGTTGCAATTAAATCTAATCTCATACCTACAACAAGGATCACAGTTGTAATTCCAAATTTAGTACAACAATAACATAGACTCAACATGACAAGGATAATAGTTTGTATTCAAGCTCAGAAGCTCAAATTTTAGCCTAATAGAGACAATATGTCAACATTCCATGGTTCAACATCACCATATAGTATCATTTAGCATATAGGGACAATACCCATCTTTCAATATTCAAAAATACAGTAATAGTAAGTTTTTTTGTGTGTTCATCAACAAGTCCTTCAATGAACATTGATATGTGTTTGGAAAATTCAACTCAATTGCATTTATAGAATTCAACTATCTTACACCCAAGCTAATACATTAATAAATATTGTATTTGTATGGGAATTGGGCATGCAGTTGATGTAAAGAATTTATATACTCCAATGATCTTCCTTTCTATGTCCTTACTGGTTGTATGCCCCAAAACCAAAAAGGAAAAACATATTCATACATTGCTGAGAATCCAAGCATAAAAAAATGAATGTGAGAATAGATAAATGTGCACTAAATCTGGAAAAGCTTCAGGCTCCGGTGCCGAATTCCATGATAAAATATGGAGCAACACAATAAGGACTAAAAAGAAATTCCATGGTGAAGGAAAAAAAGGACACTGCAATAGGTTAGGAATATTAGAAAATCTGTATCCAAGGAAATCTAACCAAATGTGCATGAATGAATAAGTCATTTATATAGAGAGAAGACATATTTTCATAACTTCCCTATTTCCTTTTAAAATAACATTATATAAAATGTATTCATGAAAGTTTGACTGAATGTACATTGGTTATGAAGTCCTTCAAATAGAGAGAAACATTATTCTCATATGATGTAACCTCCTCTAATGCTACACTAATATTGCATACAATGTGTTATGCATACAATTTGTAGCCAAACTCTATCCAGTCCCCTAACTACAGGGATGAGGTGGAAGCATTCATTGTAGGAGCAATTATCTGAGATTGTTGGGAATTGATCTAGTGGAATAGTAAGTTAGAATTTTTTTCAATGGGTCCATTCCCTAAGAGTCAAACTGACCTTAATCTTCTCTCTTACTACTTCCATGTACCTCCATATTTCAGAAGGATTTTTGATGTAGTCTAGCCCAATCCTAAATTTTCTCCTTTAGATTTATTCACTCTAGAAATATGGAGAAGTGTGGAATCATGGATATCATATCACAAGTGGTAAGTACTTCTACCAATATGGGAAATGTCAGGAGGCAATGCAAAAACTCTTTGACGAAGTGGGAGGTAGATTTAGAGGTGGGACAACAAGAATTTAAGGTAAGTAGCTTTCATCCGTTAAAATGAACGATTTAGTAGTATAGCTCATGGACATCAAAGATGTCATTTTTGATAGCAAAGGAGAACTCAAGAAGAGTACATTGAGATTGATGAAAAGTTAGTGAAACAATATTCATAACCATTTGATTCTCACAAATTTACAAGCTGCACAAACCAACATCTTCTATGAGCTACCTCAGTCAGTGAAATTGAGGACTTTGATGACATCTATCCATCATTAGACAAGCCACATGGCAGGAAACATTTCAGTTATGGCAGGAAACATTTTGTATAAGATAATTCAAAATAGTTTTGCATAAGCTTAAATGCAAAATTTTGATGTGTTCAAAATCCCCCAACTTTAGAAAAAAATTTCATGCATAGTTATTGGAAGGGTCATTATAATTTAGCACCAATCTAGATTTTGCATCTACGCACCTGACATTGTGTCAAAGATTGTGCAAAGTTCCAATCTTGGAAACATAATATTATATTCAATTATTACTTAATAGAAATAAAATCTTTGAATTACTACATTTTTCTTACCTTATAAAAAATGATTTCATTTCAAATCTACACCTCTCTCTTGCATATATATGATATAATGTCTCTGAACCTTTCTCACATTTTCATGGACAATGTTTAGTGATATCCTTGGATTTATCTTCTTTTTCTTGGATTTTCGTTTCCATATGAATGCAAAGATGTCAAGAAGAGTGTATTTCTTCCATATCAACAAGGGCCTTGAATGAATCATAAGGGCCCTCGAATTTCATCCTGCACAATTTGGAAGTTCTATATTTTTATACCCGAAGAAATAAGGGATTTGATGTCTTCACAATTACTATATTATAAATACAAAATTATATCAAAAAGTCGTGTTTCCAAACTTGTCATATAAAAGGTCATGAAACACCCCTTAATCTCTCATTATAAGCAATAGTATTTGAAGCAAGGTACTTTATAGTCTGAGTCGCCAAGCCAATGTTAGTTATAGTCTTAATGTGGATAATTTCATTTGGAGCAGGTGCATAGTATTGAATATTGGGAACTCCTAGCACCATATGGATTGTCCATGGAGAACCATGAAATATTAAATCATAATTGTCACAACTAAATTTTCCCAACAAAATTATTGGCACCGAACACAATGTAAAAGTTCTTTTTGAGATTTTATTTCAATATTTCAAGATAAATAACTATGAACCATAATGATACTGACAAGTTGATATGAATAATTTCACAAGTAGTAAAATTCATAGATAAGTGCTGGAAGAAAATTCAAAATAATTTTTGAAAGTCCATCAAGAACAACAAAATTTTGTATTATTAAGGAAGATTAATACACAAATATAATGAATGTTTGACAAAAATACAACTAGGAAGTGGAAGAATTTCTCTGTGACATAGTCCTCTTCATTAGAATTTTCAAAGGTTGGGCTGAATTTATAATGCTTCAAAGCCTTTACTTTGTCCACTGCCAACCAATAGGTTATCAAAACAACAAAATTACTAAAAAAAATACTACATGAGAATAGTGGAAAATTCTCATGAAAATCAAGGAATATACCTAATATAAAACCTCAAAATAAACCATGAGCCATAAATAAAATTTGACAGAATGTTTTAAGCATCATTTGACACTTAAAACATGGTTTATGTAAAATTCTACATCTGTATTATTATATTAAATTTTTGATACAATATACTATTCCTTCTTGTTATACCAAAGTGGGTTCTTACATAAGATGAATGTGTAGTTGTTGCACAATCATGATTCACTTGAAATCTACAAATATATCACACTTTTCTCATCAAGAACAAACCTAGGCAAAAAAAACTCACTCTGCAAATTTATCGGTTTCCATTGACCTCTAATACAATATCCAGTGTATCTTCTAGTAATGCAGTATGTTATTGCATGTTCTATATGCCCCTCTTAACACTAATTTGAAGGAATTTCAGCCTCAATTCTAGAAAATTCTTTGGTTTGGGGTGAGCACACCAATGAAGTGTCAGGCTATGAAGGCTAATTACTTTTACAAATGTCAGAACTCAAGGAAAGTTTCTTGGAAGAAATTTTGTTAATATATTCAGACACTTGAAGTGAATTACTCTACAATATTCTTATATACACTTCAATGGTGTATATCTCTATTTTGATAGATCAACTTCTTCACTTCTAGCATATTTTGCGTTTCTTACATTTTTATAACAGTCACCTCTCATATTTCTACCAAAGGATAAGTTCAAACATTTTCAGCGGACTCAATATTTCGTTGAATTGAGTCTTAAAGATATTCATGGAAATATATTTCTCTTTCCATGTGAAATATACCTTAAGTAGTGCAATGATTGTTTCGCCTCAAAACATTAAAATTGTTTCAGAGATTAGAAAGTCGCATAAAGCCAAAAGCACATCATGTTCATTCATGAGTGGGATGGCATGCACAGTTCTAGAATGATGGTTAGCAATTTTTTCAGTGCATGAAGGTGACTAATCAGGAATGTGGATATATATATATAATGGCTCCAATAAAATGTAATTCTAGTGTGGAATCTTGCCTTGATGTTTTTGGAAATTTATGCAATACTATTCACCAAAGAGAACATGTGGCGGGAATCCATGGGAAAGGATGACATAATACCAACCTCAGACGCCCCTCAAAATGCAATGAAAGTTAATATGCCCTTTAAAATGAAGAAAAACCCAATAATAAAAACATCTATTCAACTATGAAATCCATAGAAAAAATGTAACAATTACAGGTAGTATACCATAATATATCGCTCCCACTACCATTAAATATTTTTTTATTTTAAATCTAACCGTAGTGTATGCATAACATTAAAAACTCAAGAATTGGAATAGGAAGATTCTAAGTGCTTATGTCATATGATTTCAAATATAATACATATAGAAAGAGTGAAATTACCAACAAAGAGAAAAATAATTAGCAAAACATTCTACTTTAGATCGTTGTCAAGGTCAGATGATAATTGACATGCAATCTGTAATAAAAAGCGTGTTCATGTTGTCTCTTAATCTTGATGATATGAAGTATGAAATATTAGGAGCACACTACATACTAGTACCACAACAAGAATCACTTAAATTTGAACATTAACGATGCCTATGTTCATTTTTAGAACTCAAACATTTCACCAATTCTAGCCAAAAGTTAAAACGTATGTTGCAATGGCTATTACCGAACCTTAAGAGAACTTCAAGATGAATAACCTCTTTTTTATAGAAAGAATATGAGAATATCATACTATAACGCTTATCCCAAGTTTGTGATGCCCATTTTTATATCGTTGGTCACCCATGTGATGTTCATTAAAAAAAACAATGGCCATGGAAATTGGGGAAAGAATTCGCCAATGCCAAAAAAATTGTCATTAGAAGTACAAGAAAAATAATTAGTTATTACTTTTTTTCACCAATGAATTTGGAGTTATTACTTTCTTTCAGCAACTATAGTTTCAACTTTCCCTTTCGATCACAAACATTGCTAAATCCACACAACTATACTTATTAAAGTTTATAGTTTTTTAATTACTTGGACCATGCATACCTCTGACTTTTGCAGGGGTTCTCCTTTCACGTACGTAATTAGCAAGCATATTTCTTTAGGAAAACAATCCATTTGAAATGTTATCCTTGCTCCAACTTAGACTAGTTCCATGAGAATGGAAGAGGATGAATAATGATTTATTTTCTCATTAAATAGGGCATCTAGTGTTTAACCATAGTAGAACTTATCGCAAATTGTTGTAGTAGATTTGACTGCCAATAATATGATGATCTGCATCAACATATTATTAGACTCAGGTATGAAGCAAGGAAATAGAAAGAAATTTTAGCTACTCTACATACAAAAATAGACCTTCTGCAACATGTCAGATTAGACACTGAAGCTTTACAAAAGGCTGCCAAGAATATTTAAGTTCAACTAGATATCCTTGACATGCAATAGTAATGCCCCAAGAAGTTCATGCTTAGTGATAATCCTACAAAATAAAATTCCTGAAGCATAGAAATATTTAATAAAAAGGAACAATATGAAATCCAATGAGGTTGGAACCACTCTCAAACATCTTGAAACTTACTGGTAATGTTAAAAATTTAAGTAAAAGGATCACTTTAATAATTTAACATTGTAATTAATTACATAATATTAGTAGGGCCCTAGGGTTAAATATAAAGCTTCACTACTCATAAATTATTATTTTTAGGAAAAAATCAGGGGATGCCTAAAAGCCCCCTTTTTTTAGGGGGTATGCCCATAGGCACCCATTTTTGGGGAAACATATACACCACATTGAGAAAATGTTTCCTCTTTGTTTCCCCACATTCCCCCAAAAGGGGGACCTTGAGAAATGTTTCCCCGGATGTCCCCTTTTCCTAGGAGCATGGGAAACATGAGGAGCGCACACCCCACCTTGGGGACGTATCCCTATGGAATACTATAATTTTCTTAAAACACACTTCAAAATTCAATTTTATGCACAATGTTATTTCTATAATATCTTGAGGAAAAACAAAAGGCTTGGGTTAGATATGGTAGTCCAAAGGGAATATATTCTATTACAAGTCTAATTGAGGTTTTCTTGAGTGTTGTGGCCCTAGATTCCAATGATATGAAATTTGTGGCGGTCATAAAATAAGAATAATCTCCCACCCCTCTTGAAGATGATAAAAATATCACTAAAAGGGACCCTCCAAATTCACAAGATTAGTTCTTGATGGACAAGCTACTTTGTGACCAACATATCCCCACAAAAAACCCCATCCTCAACAAAGAAATGGCATATGTTTATGTATGTGTCCTATATTTTATGAAAGAGCTGCATGAAAAAATGGAGCATGATAATAATTTTCACAATTTTGAGGAGGCTATTCATGATATCCTACATGACAAAGAAATAAACATAGGAAATGCATTTTTTTAATATTTCCACCAATGATTCAATTTGTATGTAGTTCTAGTCAGGTAGAAACCATGTTTCTACCCCAAAGGATCAACCATATGAAAATTATGATGAATATCATGCATCCCTTGCTCATAATTTAAATCCTAGCAAGACTTTTGAGGTCACAAAAATATACTTCAATCACACTAATCCTATTTTGGCAAACAAAGAAAGTAAGGGAGTTGTAGACTTTCATGGTAATATACTTGGAACATCAAAATTCAATTGTGAGTTTGAGTAGAGCAGTAATGTAACCCCCATGTTGCACTTTGATGTTAATCATGATCATGTAAGAAATAAACGAAAGTAATCAAGCTTTCCTAGAGTTTGAGGTCAATAAACTCAAAGGGTTTTTCAAAACCATCAAAGTAATAATGTGACCCTTGTGATTATCTGAGTGAAGAAACAATTAATTTTATAGTTCAACCATCAAAGATCCTATATCATGGAATCTTATGGTCCCCCTATTTTTTTATGCCTAATATCTAAATTTATTCCTCAATCCTGATGGGATAGGGAATTTTCTCCCTTTTACTGTCAATACTCATCTAGATATATGTCATGAATATTCCATGATAGAAAAACAAAGGGTATGTTATAAACACACAACCAATGAAGCTTTCAGCCATACGGATCCATTTCCACCTCTGTATGGCTCTATTGTTGGCAATAACGAAGTTGGAAAGCCCCAAAAGATTGATGAAACTCGTAATGAAACCCTCAATGACATATACAACTACAGTGTTGAGAATGAAAGAGGTGTCAAGAAAATAATTGATGAAGAATACGGGTTGACCCAAATAAAAAAATTTCTTTGGACCACATCAAATGCAAAGATGTTCTCTTCTCCATGAATGGGTGGAAAATCATTAATGCACTATATTTTTACAAGGAAATGTAGACAATGAGCCTCTAACAAATCCACATGAAGTCGACACTGAGGGATAGCTTTGGGGTCTGGAAAAGGTTAATTTTAGAATGATCGATGATATAGGTCAAAATGATCTTGAAACCAACAAGAGGACGTTTTCTCAACGTATTCATAAACAATATTTGGCTGCTCCGACCACTCAACTTATTGGGTACCTTTCAAAGTGTGATTCACATCAATAAGATTATATATGCATAGGTAACCAAAAACATGAATTGCAGGAAATTAAACAAAAAAAGGCTACTAACAGGAGTAACAAGTTTGGATATGATCAGGAAACTTATAATATTTTTCATAGGAAAGATTTTTTCTAGCACATTAAGGATGTGGTTCATCCCGAGTGGACAATTTTCTTGCATCATTGCAATGGTGTCAACACCACGATTGAAAGGGTTGATTCCAAGTTAAATATTTGACTCAACCATGTTGGAACCAAGCAACCAGTGGTTCAAAACTATAAGCCTATTGAGCACCATGCAAATATAGCTAAAGGAGAACATTCCAATGCACAATATAGTGCCAGAAACCCTGTACAAACCAGTTAAGAAATGGATTTATTTATCAAAAAATGTAAGTGAAACTCATATGACATGATCCCACAAATAGTTATAGTTGTATACATGTGCCTGACTAATTTGTATAATATCCTAGAACAAAAATGACGAATGAATTGGTACCCACTCTTTGCATGCTCTAGGGGACAAGACCAGTTCTAATATAATTAAAAAATAAACAAGAATTGGTAGAGCTGATCAATGTGAAATGTTTTTGAAGAGTGATCTTCATGCTACTAGAATAATAGCTAACTCACATGATTTTTTGTATCTAGGGGAACAATGGGACCCAAACCCCTTGCATGACTTTGAGTACCTTATCCACAATAAAATAATGGAAATCATTTTAATCTTAAACAATTTAGAGTTCATTTTTAGTATAGAAGGGAAGGGTGGCCGACCAAGAGTCAACTACGATGTGGAAACCATATTAAAATATCCTAATAGACAAATACAATGTGCTTTTACTCTAAAATTACTTAGTGTTTGACATGATATTGAGAAATTAAATTTGGATTTTGGAAGTATTTCACATGGATCAACATTGGCCCAAAAAATTGTTGAATAAGGGTCAGTTTGGCATCAAAAATGCCACCAGTACTTGAAGAAACCTAAGATCAACATTTCTAAGTTTCACACTATTTCTGGAAAAAGAGTCTTTAAGCTCATATGGGCTGGTAATATGCAACGTCCCAAATGAATTAATTTCCCACAGGAGGATGAAATAACTTTTCCAACCATGTAGGCTATAGTCTTGATAAAGGGGAAAAACCCAAATTATCCAACATTTGGGGAAACAACGGATAAATTTTGAGTCAGCTGGAGTAAAAATCCAGAAATTGGGGGTTGCACTTGCAACCCCTCGATTCAAGAAACCCCATGGGGAAGCCTAGAAATGAAGGAGGGTTGGAGTCATTTATCATCATGCTTTTTGATTTGATATCTCTATTTTATATATTTGAAGTTATAAGGGTTTGAGGAACCTTTTCTTTGATTAGCTTCAATGTAGCCTTCCCACCTTATCTAATATTTCATCTAGTTTTGATGGAGCTGATCCCACCCTACCTAGAAACTTTTTTTCCTTGTTCTAGCATAGGTCATTGGAGCATAATTGTTTTGGCATATTGAGACACTTTTTTTTTTAGCTAAAGAAATACGACCTAGGCCTTATTAAAGGATATCCTAAGGAAATTCAGTGGAAATCTTGAGGAAACTCGACTTTGTCGTGTTTTGTAAGAAGGGAATATTTTTGATTGGTTGAATAAAAAAATCTGTCTCGAGCCAACGAAGGTTTAAACTGAAGGAATACTTTCAAATTGTCCCTGATATTGAAGTTAAGGATATGATCATAGAATTTGGTGCTATGGAAGCCTTACCCAGGACCCTGAATCCCCACAACAGGGACCCTTCAGGGTCATCCAGAGATGGATATTAAGGACAAGAACTCAATAAATTTAACTAAGCTACCAAAGAAGTTATAGAGCCCAATTTTGGAGTTGTTTTCCCCATTCGGAAGTTGTATGGGGAAGTAACACACTTCTAATTTCATACAGAAGGTATTAACTTATCTTTGAGGATGCTCCATCTTACTCTAGATTACATAGACCTTGCAAACCATTACAACATAATTGGGTCAAATAGGTTATTAGTGCAGTATTGTCTAGGAGAGCGACAAAAGCATGTGATTACATTTTCTAGGGTAATATTGCAGTGTTGTTCAGAATTCTGAGCCATCTATAGCCTTTAAGGTTACATTTAGCCATAATCAAAGGGGCCAAGCCTACTGAAGTTTGACAAACAACCTGATTTCTTGAGACTAGCACATACATTTCCAGTCTACGGTTATATATAAGATAATTCAGAGCCCTGTTCACTAAACTTATAATAGCCAATAGAAATTAAATTAAGATAGTATGCTTGGATTGGTCAGTGTAGAAAAATTGTAGTGTGTACAGATTTATCAACCCTATATTGACTATTGATTGGATGAATTCATTACTATTTGGAATTCAACCCTAATTTGTTGTGCTTTGACTGAAGTATTATTGCTATGGGAATTTTATATTCATGCATACATTATATAGTTGTTGAGACTCTTTATATTCATTCATACATATTTTTTATGAATGTGTACTACTATTAAAGATTTATTGAAGAAACCATAGCAAGAATAGCAACCCTAAGGGGAAAAGTTACCCTAGGACACTAGATAATAATAGATAAGAATTGTTGATAAATATTAAGCCTGGTGATGTTAGTTGGTTTATTATTTTGTTCAAAATACAAAAGGTTGTGGAAGTGTGGATGTGATCTCTTAGGGGAAACTCTATATCTATGACAATGGGTTACATTCCCCAACTATTTATAAGCCTATCACTTAGAGCCTTAGGTGTAGAACTGCCAGATGGGTTGGATCACTAGCACTTGTGGTGGCCTGAAAATGTTTATGGAAGAATATGGAATCAATATTCCTTAAAATAAATCATTTTAGTTCATGCTTCCCTTGTGACAAGTTTTCATCAATCCAATACATACCTTTAACAACAATCATTTGTACAATAGTATGTTCTCTCATGTGACAGAAAAATGGGAATTTCAAGAAAAGGGGGCCATATGTGGTTTTAAAAATTTCACAACAATCCTCTTCAAGAAAAATACATATATCTTGTGGTAGATCATGTCCACTGTTGCATCAAAATTGATGATATTTTTCATTTGCAAGTACTCAAGTTCTATTGTAGCCCAATAATGACAATATTCCATCCTGAAAACATTTTGGTTTTGAGGTTTCCTAGTTTTTCATGATGATTAAGCACAGAAGAAAGGACCATTGTATCCATGAGGTGCTATGATGGTTACATTAATTCACTACTTTCAACTGGAATCCTTCTTTTGGCACATGCTACAACAGGATAGGAAATTAATAAGCTCTACTAAGTAGTAGTTTAGAGTTGAATAATCTCTTTTGAGAAACAGTCTTCATTTCTTACATTCATAGGCTTTAATGTATTGTTATTTGCTTTATAAGGGCCAACCTTTGATGTAGTGATGATATTTTTGTTGAACATGGAGCCTAGTTTCATATGTGCATGAAATTATTCTGAGGTTCTCATGCACTTCCAAGAATACGTCCCCAAGTTGGAACCAAGTGTTGTCCACCAATGAAAATGTATTGCACATGTGATTTTCATCGCATTTGAAGATTAGCATGGTGATCCCTGTTATCAGTTTCCCCAATTTCCTAAGGCTGACCGTAGGATTAGAGAAAGGTAACCAAAAACCAACTTTTGGCCAGGTATCTAGCCTTACCCGAACCAAAGACGACTCTCTCTATGTCACTTTAAATAGTCAAATGAATGGATGAGTATCATAAGATTTTACGCTAGATATGTAAGCTTAAATGAGTAAAATTTGTTTGATATTTTGAATGTTGGATAGGAAAGTCAGTGAAAGGACTGTAAATGAGATTTTTAGGTATGAACTTTGAGATTAACCTGTAGAGATTATGTGAGGCAATATAGGTAGTTTGAAAACATATTAATCAGTTATTTGAGTATAGGATGAAGATGGAGTAGGTTTGAATGAGCACTGAAAGTGATTTCATTCAATTAATAAGAAAGTGAACATAATATGGAAAATCTTGCATAAAATAGAGCATGCATAACATGAATTCTGCTTTCAAACTCACATTGAGACAGACATGTATGAAGAAATAGGCATGGAATTAAGAATAATATAATAAGAAAACATGAGAAACACATATTTTACAAACCATACCACAAGTATCTCAAAATATTCCCTACAAATTGTCTATGATTTCATTCCACAAACTGGTTACAAGAGCTCCACTGCAAATAACAACTATCCAACCCTGAAATGGTATTTACAAATGGTATATATAGGAAGAGAGGCACTAACTACACCTCTTCTAAAAAGAAGGAAACATTAATCCTCACATTCCATATGTGTCATAATGAATTAAAACCTCATCCCATTGAAATCCAACTGAAATAATAGGTGTAGAAGAAAGAAGAAATCTTAACTGAACTGCTGAGTGCGCTGACATGCTGCTCCTTTTTCTACTGATTTGTTTCTTCAAGTTTCTGGTTCTTAAATAGCCATGTATTTTTATTAAATACAACCTCCAACAATTGTTGATATATGGAAGATCTAGAACTTCCAACCTTCCCCATGCTTTGTTGATGTTGATGGTGATGGTGGTGGGCACGATTCTATTATAAGCTTGAACAGTTATCCGAATAGTCATTGAAAGGACTAATTATTTTTTTGGCTACACGTCAAGATGAAAGTGGAGGGGAGTGCGTGGGAATAGAATGGTAAGCAAGAGGCATGGTAGTAGGGGAATGAAGTGAAGAGCATGAAAAAATGGTGGGAAAGGAGGGTGGTTTTGATGGATTTCAGAGGGGGGTTGAGATGGTTTTTGGTATTCAAAGGGGGGTGAAAAACGATAATAGACTAACACGTTGACGTGGGGCCATCAGGAGAAAACCACTTTTTCATATATCGCAATTTCAATCGCAATCGCAGACTAGTGGAGCAGAGTGAATGCATTATCACAATTTTAAATTGGGGGCGGGCAAGTGAATGTGGGAAGGCGAGTGTAATTGCGATCATGCGATGTGTGATAGGTGATGTGGCAGAGTTGCGATGTAATGCAGATTTGCGATGCGATATATTGCATTGAGGATTTAGGAGCCAGTAACAAAGTACTTTTCGATATGCAATTGCGAAATACTGATATCGATAAGTGAATGTGCGATAACAGTGTCCCAGGAGAAAGTGTGATTGTGAGATTATATATGATATGGCTGTTGGGGGGGATTTTTCCTTTATTTATTGTTTTTTCAGAATTTTTAAAACCAAAGGAAAAAAGGTCAGACTTTGAAGTTTTTTTTAAAGGGTTTTTCAAGAATAAAACAACGCAACAGTATAAAGGTCGGAATTTAACAAGTGAAACACGAGTTTTTTGAAGGATAGCAAAAATATTTTTTTAATGGGATTTAAGGCTTAGGTTCTATTCTAAAAGCTAGAAATTAATAAAAAAATAACTTATGACTTAGCAGAGAAATTTGCTAACCGAAAGAAGACAAATGTGATTTCATTCACTCTTCTTGACTTTGATCTGACCTTTTTAAACCTTTTTCAGAAGTTGGAGGATGCGAGGCTCGCTTTTCCAAATGAGGTAAGAAGACAGAAAAGTACTTTTTGAACTCTTTGATATGAAAGGTGACTTTTTGGCACTTTAAGTAAGATGAGAAAGTAGAATTTGACCTCTTTTTCATTCCCTAACAATTGAGATGACCTTCTTAGGCTATTGAAACTTAATCTTGAGACAAATTTTCTCCTTTTCTTGAGACATTGAGACTACTTTTGAAAACCCTAGTTGAACTTTCACATTGATCATGACTTTTTAGCACAAATGGGATGTTTCTGAAGCTTGAAATGAAATTCTTATGCATTTGACTAGGACAGTAGGTCAAAATGACCTCTCTTGGAGCTTTGGTGGTGGATGATGATTTTGTTTTATTATTCTTTAAAAGAGATAGCGAGACAGTGAAACTAGATTTCATGAAACAGTGAGACAGTGAAATTATATTTGAAACTTTTTCTTGAAATTTGAGTCATATGAAACAAGAGAGATGGCTTTATTTGAAATCCATAAACATTTCTGCTCCTTTACTAGGGTTTTATGGATGAAATGGAGGGCCACTTCCTTATTTTAGTGAAAATTTGATGCTTTTTTCAAAGGTAGAGTTGAACCTAGACTTGAACTAAATGAAGACTAGATCGGGTAGCCTTATCATCGGGCGATGGAGTCAAACTGGACTTTGAAAAACTTGAAAAAACAGGAAACTTTGACCAAAAACAACTAACTTGACTCTAACTTGACAACAATATGAAACTTTTTTATTTTTTGAAGGAAAACATGAGTTGTTTATAGAAGTATCATGGCCTTCTCCTTGGGCTTCAAAGTTCTGCAACAACTTCCTTATTTGTTGGGACATCAAATTTAAAATGATATGTACAATGACAATGAAATTCTTCTTTAGTGATCAATTTATAGAGGAACCTACCATTGATTGGTCCTCTTGTCCTTCAAGATCCTCTAGTAAAAATGCTTTGTTTCCTCTAAATGAAACTATCTTGTAAGGTCCTTTCCATAGATTTTTGAACTTCCCATGCTTACTCTTGTCTTCATTCTGGGCATCCCAGCGAAGAACAACATCCCCAAGCTTGAAATCATCCACTTTGGTTTTCCTATCCAAAATATTTTTAATTTTCTCATGAAGCTTTGATGTATCACTGAAAACTTCTTCTCTTGACTACTGTAGATGGATCACTTGGTTTATTCTCCGTTGAACGTCATTCGGCTCACTGTGAATTTCTTGCAAAATTTTCATCCCCGGTACAACTTGAGAAGAAGGGAACACTATGTCAACACCATAGACGAGCTGGAAAGGTGACATATTTATTGATCTCTTGGTGCTAACTCTATTCGCCCATAGAGAATTGATGAGTTTCTTGTGCCAATTCCTCTTGTTTTCTTGCAGCATATTTTTAATTATGTTCACTAAAGACTTATTTGACGATTCAGCAAGCTTGTTGCCTGAGGATAGTATATTTTTGAATGACCAAGTCTAATGTGAAACTTTTCACAAAATTCAATCATCTTCTTAGACTTGAAGGCCACTCCATTTTCAGTGATAATCTTGTGTTGACAGCCAAAGCGAGATAGAATATTGTTCTCAAGAAACTAAATGATAATAGTGATGGTAGTTTGCCTTGTGGGGATGGCTTCCATCCATTTGGTGAAATAATATGTGGCAGTGAGAATCCGTTTGTGCTGAGCTGATGATGGAGGATGAATCTCGCTAATGAATTCAAGTCCCCACTGTTGGAATGGTGCTTGCACTTCAATTGGTTTTAGAGGTAAAGGCAAGAGCTTTCTCTTTCCCTGAAATATTGGGCAGTCATGACAACTCATGACTATTTTATAAACATTAGAAAATAATATTGGACAATATAAGCCCACCCTCAAGATCTTATTAGATGTAGTCTTCAAATAAAGATGACCACCACAGTCACCTTTATGAAAATCTGTCATGATTTTTTCAACTTCTCCTTCAACCAAACAATTCAGAAAAACTCCACCCGGATCTTTCCAATATAAGACACCCTTAAGAATATAGTACTTAAGAGCTTTTAACTGTAAAGATATATCTCTTCAACTTGGAAAGCTGGGAGGAGGATTTAAATGTTGCAAAACATGTACTATATCATCATACCAAGGCGATAAAGAGAAAATTTCAAATACCTCAGGTAATGTTTCATCATCTTATTCTTCATATAATGCAGCAATGAAATTGATATCCAAGGCATGAATATTTGAATCAGCCATGAGTTTCACCAGGCCCTGTCCTTTGATCATCTTTGTAGGCTTGACCTCCAAATCGTACTCTAACATGGCAACAATACATTTACCTCGCCGCCCTTCAGGATCATTCTTTGTAAGCACATCTTTGAAAACAACGTTTGGAACATATGAAATAACATGAGAATGTAAAATTTAGACTTGGAAGTCCTTCAATGCTTTGAATAATTACAAGGAATATTTCTCAATGATGTTATACTTTAAGGTTATGTCTGTTATGGTTGTACTAAAGAAGGCAATGGGTTGCTCTATATTCTGATTTTTCTTTTGCATGAGGAAAACAGTAAGAGTGTGTTTCGAGGCAAATGAAAAAATGATAAAATCTAGTGTATAATCCAGATTAATAAGGATAGGAGCATGAGACAAAGCCAACTTGAATTGATTGAATTATTTGTTCACCTCTTCAGACCACTTTACTTCACTATCTTTCTTCAACATATCAGTATTCTTCCTTAAGTGTTCAACAAGATTGGGAACAAAGCTCCTCAAAAAATTGGTTTTGCTATTAAATGACCGAATCTCCTTTTTTCTCCTGGGATAGTCCAAAGTTTTAATTGCTTCAATTCTTGAAGAATCTATCCTAATTCCATATTTTGATATGATATGGCCTAGAAATTTACCTTCCTCCATATCGAAAAGACTCTTCTTTTGGTTCAGTGATATGCCAAACATTTTGCATCTATGGAATACTATTTTCAAGTGCCGCAAGTGCTGCTCATCTGTTTTGGAAAAAAAGGTGATATCGTCAAGATAAATTACCAAAAATATGCCCTTTTCATTAGCGAAAGCAATGTCCATTTCTCGTTGAAATTTAGCCCCTGCATTCTTCAATCCGAAGGGAATTTTTGTGTACATGAAAGTACCCAAAGGTCTGGTGAAGGTTGTCTTCTCTTGATCATCTGGGTGAACAAGAATCTGATTATAACTAGAGTATCTGTCCAACAATGAAAGTTTAGAAGATCCAACTACCCTTTGCAGAACATGGTCCATCTTCAGTAGTGGGTAATTGTCTTTCAGTGACACTTTATTAATATTTCTGAAATCAATGCACAAGTGAATATCTCAGGTCTTCTTTCTTACTGGTACTAGATTAGACATCCAATTTGAAAATCGAAGAGGCACAATGATACCAGCAATGAATAATCTATTTACCTCCTTCTTGATAGAGGGAAACAACTTGGGATTCATTCTTCTAAGATTCTGACAGAAAGTTTTCTGATCTGGCTTCAAGGGGATGGTATGCTGAATTATGCTCTTGTCATAGACTTTCAGATCATAATATTCCCAAGCAAATACATCTGAAAATTTAGACATAAGCACTACATATTTATCTTTCATTTCTGCACTCAAAGATTTTGAAATTTTTACAATTTTTGGCTTTTCTGGAGTGTCAAGATTAAGATCTTCTACTCCCATTTTTATCGGTAACATGGTCGGTTTGTGTGAAACATCATCTTGATCAAAGAGCTCTTCCAAAGGTACCAAGAATCTTGGAATGGAGTTACCTTTTAGTAGAAGCACTTGCATCTCTGCTGCATGGATTTCTTAATCGTCTTCATAGCATTGGTTATCCATTTGAGAATTTACAAAATCTTCTTCTGTCTGCAAGAAGTTGTTGATATGTTTATCATATTTAAATACTTGCCAATACTGAACATTATCTAGGACAACAGGGTGTTGTTTTACATTTGTCTCATACTTCTTATTAAAATACAATGGAATTTTGAACATGTTGGCCGAAGTGGCTAGAAAATCAACAATAACATTGCTTTCTCTTGGAATCATAAATAAAGTGTACTCAGAAAATGTCTTGAGAATCTCTAACACTATGTTTCGGTAAGATTTCATCCTTGGATACTTGGCCTGGTATTCCCCTTTGACTTTATTTATCACTAACTCTAAGTTGCCATATACAAAAATCTTCTTTGCGCCCAGCTTCTTGAGAATTTTCAGACCGACTATCAAAGCTTCATACTCAACTTCATTGTTTGAAGATTCAAAGGCCAGCTTGTAGGAGGACATTCGAACATTGGGAGGGATTTTTAGTGACTCATTTACAGGGTTGTGAATCCACACTCTAATTCCATCCCCTTCTTTGCCCAAAGCTCCGTCGAAGTCCATGGTCCACAAACTATTTTCCTCATCCGAAAACAACAAATCAGATGTCTGAACTTTACTTGCTATTTGAGAGACCTCTATTGTACCAAAAAATTCTGATTCTTTCATCGTTTCATTTCTTTTTTGAGGTGATGCACTCAGATCCAACCATTTGGCACTTTTTTATGAATTTCTACATTTTCCAATTCTAAAACATAATTTGAAAATTTAGAATTGTTAACAATTTCTTCAATCAAATATTCGGAAGATGTTGAAAATTATTCATTGAACAAGATAAAAGTATCTAAATATGTATGAAAATTATGTATAGGATGGTTATTTGGATTTTCTCGGCTGTTGATCATGTACTTCATCTTACTTTCTTGGTATAGTTTCCTGAGTTGTCCAAAGACGGGAATGGTAGAATAAGAAAAATAAAGCTGTAAGTTACCTCTAAGCTTCACTCCCCGTGACCGAGAAAGTAGCATTCCATATCTGGGTGGGATATAAGCTACACAAAAAATCCATAAGGACATTCTTGGATAGGATTTTCTCTAATGACACCACTAGGTCCTTGATAAGGCCAAGGCATTTCACCCTTCATGAATCAAATGAGTAAATATCATGATACATTATTCTGATTTACAGTCCTAATATGTCCATAATGTCCTTGTGCATGAGGTTGTGAGAGGCTCCAGAATCAAGAATGGTGTTATGGATTTTGGGGCTTAGATAAAATGGAGGGACTTCACTATCTTCTAAACCGCCATCAACAACAGGACCAAAAAGAAGCTCAGGATGATCATCACTCACATTAACCATGTCTGACATTTTATCAACTTGAAGAAACTTAGCAACTTCAACTTTATACTGATCATTCTTAACTATTTTAGTTAGATGAATGGAAAATTTCAGCTTGGCAATTTCATTTTCAAGAGAAAAAAATAGAATGTTTTTCTACCTCTTTCAATAATGCATCATTTTTCTCGAGATGATATTTGTGTGAAGACTCTTTCTTTTGTCCTCCTTCTTGGACTTATTTATCTTTCCTTTGACCGGTGGAAGAAGCTTTGTTTCCTTTAACATGATTAGGAACAACAATTCCCTTGTCTTTAATTTGATTCGGAGCAACAACTTCTTTGGACTGAGCATCTACTTGAGCGTTTTGTTTTTTCTGATTAGAGGTTATAGGAACATTCCTATTCATCAAGACATACTATCTCTACACTTGAGAAAGAGCATTATTATATTCCCTTTGATAATATTCCATGCACACTAATAATATTTCATCATTAGACAAGACAAATTTATGATCATCCGGTGCAAATATTTCTATAGAAAATTGATCTTCTTTAGTGAGGAAAATAAGCTGTTGATTTTCCTCAAATAAATGATTCTTGTCATAAATTTCTTCCTCGTCATATTCATCAGGCCCTTTAGTATAATTATGCTAAACTGGGGTGTGAATTTGTTGCTGACTTTGTGGATCCTGGCCCCTCTATTCCCTTTGCTTGATCTTGTATTGGGGCTACTGATTTTGACCCTTGAAATTGGGATTTCTAATGGAGGGTTCAGCTTGTCGATCAACAATGGACATCTTATCCATCATCTTCTCCATGGTCTTGATTAAGGTATCTAATTTTCCTTCTGATTAAGTGGACGTTTCTTCTTTGATAGTGACTCTTTTTTGTCTTCATTTTAGATTTATTAATGATCAAATTGGCTTCCAGGCTCACTGCGTTTCTCTGCATTTCTTCAAGAGTTGATGGGATTCTTTCCCTAAACTGATAGGCCATGTCGAGATAGAAACCATCAGGATAATGAAGTAAAGCAAGGTCTAGAAGAGGCTTAATATTCTCTAGAATTGAATCATATATATTGTTGAATCTAGCTGTAAAGTCTTGGACAGACTCATTGGGATTCATTTTTAAGGCATTCTACTTAGCTAGGATTTGCAATGGATTTTTATTTTCTTCCCATTTCACCATTAAAAAATAAATAATTTTTTGTGAGGTACCAATTGAACCAACTATAAGTGAGAGAAATCATTTCTTTACCTCTCCAGAGAAACTCTGTGCAATGATGTGCATCATGGAATCATCATTGTCGATCTCTTCAAGATCTATGAAGTCAATCACTTTGGCAACATGCTTATAGGTTGTAACCTATGATGTTCCATAAAAAAAAGGAAGCCTCTGACCATAATTTTGAGGTATTGGAGTAAGCTAAAGTGGTAGGATCAGCGGAGAAAATATGGCAGTGACTAATGGAGGAGGTGGCAGAGGTGATGATGGAGTGAAAACTTGCAGAGGTAATGACAGAATGAAAGGAGGGATTGATGATGTAGCTATATAAGAAGGTGAAATGAAATATGGAGCAAAGGTCTACTGCTGATATTGAAAATAGGCCTTCTCTGGATTTTCTTGAAATTCGTCTACCAAACCCTTGAGTTTATGAAAATTGGACCAAACTTGACTATCAATTTCGGACTCAAAAGATTCAAAAAATGGTGCAAAGGACTCAAAATCAAAAGGATCAAAGGTGGCTTCTGAAAGGAAAGTTTCAAACTTGGTTCTAAACAAATAGTTTTCAAATTATGGACTATATATCAAATTTTCTAGAACAAATCTCATAGGTAGAGAATTTGATTTGACAAGTGTAGGAACAAATCTTCCAACCTTCCGAGACTTGGTCTTATGTTTTATAAAAATACTCTCAAGATCATACAATTGGTGAGGGATTTGGGTCTAGATTTGACCTGGTATGTCTTTTAGGAGCCAACTTAAGATAGGAATTTTAGACTTTGGCTCAGGATTTAGAATTCAGCCTATTTTGAAAACTAGAGCTTGTCACTTACAAGTCTAAATTTCAAAGGATTAAATAAATATTCCTAGGGAATGTTTAGCAATCATTCCCCTGAAACGACGCCAAAAATGTTATCACTTTCCCCAATTTCCTAAGGCTAACAGTAGGATTAGAGAAAGGTAACCACATACCAACTTTTGGCCAGGTAGCTAGCCCTACTCAGACTAGAGAGGGCTCTGTCTATGTCACTTTAAACATTAAAATGAATTTCTGAGTATCATAAGATTTTAGGCTATATATATAAGCTTAAATGAGTAAAATTTGTTTGATATTTTGAATGCTGGATAGGAAAGTCAGTGAAAGGACTGTAAATGAGATTTTTAGGTCTGAACTTTGAGGTTAACCTGTAGATATTATGTGAGGCAAGGTAGGTAGTTTGGAAACATATTAACCAGTAATTTGAGTATAAGATGAATATGGAGTAGGGTTTGAATGAGCACTGAAAGTGAGTTCATTCAATTAATAAGAAAGTGAACATAATATGGAAAATCTTGCATAAAACAGAGCATGCATAACATGAATTCTGTTGTCAAACTCACAAGATAGAAATGTATGAAAAAATAGGCATGGAATTAAGCATAATATTAGAAGAAAACATGAGAAACACAAATGTTACAAATCATACCGCAAGTATCTCACAATATTCCCTACAAATTGTCTCTGATTTCATTCCACAAACTCATTACAAGAGCTCCACTACAAATAACAACTATCCAACCCTGAAATGGTATTTACAAATGGCATCTATAAGAATAGAGACACTAACTCCACCTATTATAAAAATAAGGAAACATTACTCCTCACATTGCATATGTGTCATAATGCATTAAAACCTCATCCCATTGAAATCCAACTGAAATAACAGGTGTAGAAGAAAGAATAAATCTGAGATGAACTGTTGAGTGTGCTGACATGATGCTCCTTTTTCTACAAATTTGTTTCTTCACGTTTCTAGTTCTTAAATAACCATGTATGTGTATTAAATACAACCTCAAACAATTGTTGATATATGGAATATATAGAACTTCCAACCTTCCCCATGCTTTGTTGATACCGATGGTGATGGTGGTGGGCACGGGTATATTATAAGCTTGAACAGTTACCCTGGATAGTCATTGAATGGACTAATTGTTTTTTGGTTATGCGTCGAGATGAAAGTGGAGGGGAGTGCATGGGAATATAACAGTAGGCAGGAGGTGTGGTAGTAGGGGAATGAAGTCAAGAGCAGGGAAAAATGGTGGGAAAGGAGGGTGGGTTTGATGGATTTCAGAGGGGGTTGAGATGGTTTGCGGTATTTAAAGGGGGGTGAAAATGATAATAGACTAACACATTGACGTGGGGCTAGCAGGCGAAAACCAATTTTTCATATATCGCAATCACAATCGCGGGCTAGTGGAGCGGAGTGAATGAAGTATCACAATCGCAAATTGGGGGTGTGCAAGTGAATGTGGTAAGGCGAGTGGAACTGTGATTATGCGATATGCGATAGGTAACGTGGCAGAGCTACGATGCAATGTAGAGTTGCAATGTGATATATTGCATATGGGATTTAGGAGCGGGTAACATAAGGTGGTAACAAAGTACTTTGTGATAGAGATAAGTGATTGTGTGATAACGGTAAGGCGAGTCCTAGGAGCAACTGCAATTGTGCGATTATCTATGATATGTTTGTTGGGGGGGGGGGGGGGGGTGGATATTTCCTTTGTTTATCATTTTTTTCGGAGTTTTTGAAACCAAAGGAAAAAATTTTAGACTTTGAAGTTTTTGTAAAGGGTTTTTCAAGAATAAAACACCGGAACGGAATAAAGGTCAGACTTTAAGAAGTGAAACATGAGTTTTTTGAAGGATAGAAAAAATATTTTTTTAATGGAATTTGAGGCTTAGGTTCTATTCTAAAAGCTAGAAATTAATAAAAAAGAAACTTGTGGCTTAGCAGATAATTGTGCTAACATAAAGAAGAAAAATGTGATTTCATTCAGTCTTCTTGACTTTGAACTGACCTTTTTAAACCTTTTTTGGAACTTGGAGGATGAGATGTTGGCTTTTCCAAATGAGGTAAGAAGACATAAAAGTACTTTTTGAACTCTTTTATATGAAATGTGACTCTTTGGCGCTTTGAGTAAGATGAGAAAGAAGAATTTAACCTCTTTTGTATTCCCTCACATTTTAGATGACCTTCTTAGGCTATGGAAATGTAATCTTGAGACAAATTTTCTCCTTTTCTTGAGACATTGAGACTGCTTTTGAAGACCCTTGAACTTTCACATTGATCATGACATTTTAACACAGATGGGATGTTTTTGAAGCTTGAAATGACACTCTTCTACATTTGACTAGGACAGTGGGTCAAAATTACCTCTCTTGGAGCTCTGGTGGTGGATGGTGATTTTTTTTCTTATTCTTTAAAACAGACAGTGAGACATTGAAATTAGATTTCATGAAACAGTGAGACAATGAAACTATATTTGAAACCTTTTCTCAAAATTTGAACCATATGAAACAAGAGAGATGGATTTATTTGAAATTCATAAACATGTATGCTCCTTTACTAGGGTTTTATAGATGAAGTGGAGGGCCGCTGCCTTATTTTAGTGAAAATTTGATGATTTTCTCAAAGGGAGAGTTGAAACTAGACTTGACCTAAATGAAATGAACTGAAATAACCCTAGACCTATTGAATGATGATGATAAATATGATGACCTTGAAACTAATTATGGTGATGACCTTGACAATGATAATGATAAATGAAATAAAGTAGCAACATACATGGTTTATATTTTCTTCAGTGACCAAAACTATTTCTGAGAACTGGCTCGAAAAAGAAAAAAATTGACCTGTGTCCTTATGGAAAACAACTGAAAGACTCATTTGGTCACTGACATACCTGGGCTAACAATCCCAACTTTCAAAAATTCGGAAATATGTAAAAATCCCTTTTCATGAAGGACAACTACATGCACATGTTTGAAAACATCATAGACTGTAAACCCATGGGAAATACCATCTAATACAACATTATTTTTAGGCCACATGCGGCAGATTTGTGAGCTCATCTCTTAGATGACTTGTTGTTATTCACTATTATAAACATAAATAAAGGTATAATAAACCGACACCCGCTCTGAATCTTATGAGGCCAGAATTAAGGGAAAAACACAGTTTTTAGATGTTTCATGTGCTTGATGACAACAAGAAAAATATGAATATTGGTGTGTAAAGAATGCCTATGAATATTTTTTTTGACATATCTAAAGATATAGGCACTGAATAAGAGGAACACACAACCCATTAAAAGAAAAAAAAATTACATGGAACATGCAAGAGAGAAATTCAACAAAGAAAGAAAGTGGCATAAGGGAATTGTTGGGGAAGGTGTCTCGTTAAGGACCATAGTCAAAAGGGTGTAACTCATGCATTTCTGATAAAATATACCAACAATAATCAATAAAATTATAGATAAAGTTAACTATGGAACATGCATCTTTAATGGTCTCATATCTCATGTCTAAACAAAGGTATAATAAACCAACACTTTCTCTGAATCTTATGAGGACAAGCTCAAGGAAGAACCACATTTTTTCATATATGTTGATGATAATAGGAAATGAAGACATATTTCTGATTACAGAATGCCTATGAATGGTTTTTTTGGAAGATATAAAGATATATGCACTGAAGAAGAGGAACGCCCGGCCCATTAAAATAAAAATAACTAGGTTTACATGACGCATGCAAAAGAAAAAATCAACAAGGAAAGAAAACATCATAAGGGAATTACTGGAGAAAGAATATAGCTTTAGGAGCATGGCCAAAAGGGTGTAACTCATGCATTTCGGATAGAATATCCAAACAGTAATCAATAACCTTATAGATAAAGTCCACTATGGAATATGCCTATTTGAAAATGGTCTCAAATCTCATGTTTGAACAATTTTGAAGCAGTAATATGTAGTGTAGACTTATGCATGAATATAAGGCATCTAAATATGCATGTTTATCCCCATTCTAGTGTTTTTGAGTAAGAGGTGTGCAGATTCAAGAAATTGGATAGGCCTATTAGAATCAAAGTTTGGATCACCTAAGCACTTTTTTCACTTTGCTCATAAAAATTCGGACGCAATAAATATGTTCAAAAACCTGTTTGTAATACAAAACATTGAAGCCAAAAGGATACCTAATTTAGGCAAAAACCATGGAAGGTCAGGTCTCGTAGAGAAAATGGATATAACTGCATAGCTCGTAACCTTGTCGTGCTAGACTTGAAGCATTGCTGCCAGAGGAGCCTCACCTGTTAATGCTCCACCATGATCCTCGAAGATAGTGGAGTTAATAATCTATCCATAAATTTCTGCGAGGGCTAACTCTCATCAAATAATGGTTTGGTAACAACTTGTTCCAAAATTCTGAGGGTTCTAAAATGCTTCAAGGAAAAAATGTTTGAAAAGTGCTTTAAATTTGAAAAAGTTGTAGAAATTTGCTGAATAATGATTAATTATCCACCGAGACTATCCTGATCACATACAATTCAAATTTATATGCAACACATAATCTCTTCCACTCAGATCATCAAACATGCGGAAATAAAACAAGCGATAACACATCAATTCATCACACACATTAACTCAGTATGTATGGGGAAAGCCTATAGCTGAAAACCCCAGCAGCTATATGTGTATATTATAATGGAGAAAACATGTAACAAACTCAAGACAATACTCCTCAGCAAGTACCGCACTTTCATAAAGTTACACACAATCTGGCTCGCCTTTGAACAGTTACCGGTTCAAAAATCACCGCCAATTGCCTTGCCTCTATTGTGCAATCCAGGCCTGTCTATATAGAGATCCAAGGTTTGAATCTCCTTGGCTTGACAGTGCAATCATCTTGGGAAATTCCTCCAAGTGTGGTGCAAAACTCATGCACAACTGATGTCACCACTGATAGCTAACTCCACCCTTTCATCTACCTCTTTCACTGGTCTCCACTGAACTGATAATGCACTGTAGTGAACTTATGTGTTCTTGAGTTGAATAATGAGTTACTAATTAATGAATTAAATAATATTTAATTCACTCCACTCATAACTAATTGATTAGCTAGTTAAACTAATCTCAATCAGTTCAACTAAAATAAACAGAACACAACTCCACTAGCTGTCTCATTAACTCCACCAAACTTCTGCCACTGAAGTCCTAAATGAAGTCAACCATGCATGATGCCATTAAACCCTAGGAATAGCGTAATTCCTCTATCATATGCATGAGCCACTTCTGTAGCTCGAAATGAAGTGCTCCAAGAGAGTAAACTGCTATTTAGAGTCCAAATATTATTAAGGGTAAATAATATTTGACTTCCCTATTTTAAGGAGAGGCAGTCTAAAAATAGACTTCGACCTCTTTGACCTAAAAAATAGAGTCTCATCTATTTTTACCAACATGACCAATGCTCCAAGAATCTCAAATTGGAATCCCCGAACCATGCTCCATATGTCTAAAAATAGACATAGTCTAAAAATAGATTTTGCGCCAGAATTTGCCTGCGGGCCCACTTAGTGAAGGCGACTTCATTTCACTAAGCTCCATCATCTTGCTGCATTTTCAACACTCCCTCTCAGCAAGATATGGATTATCCGCAACCCCTATCCTGCCTCTGTGGAATTCAAACTTGCTCCTGGTGAGCGCCTTCGTCAGGATGTCGGCATCCTGATCCTCCGTGGGAACATATGAAAGCATCATGATTCTCCGTTGAACACAATCTCTGATATGATGGTACCTGATGTCGATGTGTTTGGACCTATCATGAAATAATGGATTAGCCGAGAGTTTAATGCAACTCTGGTTATCACAGTAGATCACTGTAGGCTCCAAATGCAACCTGAAAAATCCTGCGCGGATCTTCCTCATCCAAATAGCCTCGCATGCAGCCAAGCTAGCTGCCATGTACTCGGCCTCTGCTGAACTGAGTGCCACGGATCTCTGCTTCGTGCTGTACCAGGAAATCGTTGTCGACCCAATGCTGAAAACTCCTCCATATGTGCTCTTCTGGTCTGTTGGACTCCCTGCCCAATCTGCATCAGTGAAGCCAGAAAGCTTCGCTCCATCCTCCTGTCTGTACCATAGACCATATCCCGATGTGCCTCTAATATAGCACAATACATGCTTGCCTGCCTTCCAAAAGAGCTTGGTAGGCTTAACCATAGCTTGCGAAAGCTGGTTAACTGCATAGCATATATCGGGTCGTGTATTGACCAGACACATAAGCGACCCCACCAACTGTCGATAGACAGTGGCATCCACTACCTCCGCTGAAGTAGCATCCTCCTTCCTCCAACCACCAGGAAGAGGAGTGTCAATAGGCTTGCAGCCTTGCATGTTGAACCTCTCCAAAATCTCTCAAGCATACTTGCCCTGAGAAACAAACAGTCCTCCGCTGCGCTGCCAAATCTCCAATCCCAGGAAATAATGAAGGATGCCCAAGTCCTTCATCTCAAACTCTCGTGCAAGATTCTCCTTGCATGAAAGTATCAACTGCTCATCGCCAGTCAAAATCAGATCATCTACATACAGTACGATGATCAACAGCTTCCCCTCCGCCACAATCTGGCACAGGTTTGGATGTGCCTCACTCTTGGAGAATCTAAGCCTGGTGAAGTAGCTGTATATCCGAGTGTACCAAGCACGAGGTGCTTGCTTCAGCCCGTACAGTGCTCTCTTGAGTCGGCACACATGCGACTCACTGCTGAAGATATCGAAACCTTCAGGCTGCTCTATGTACACCTCCTCCTCAATAAATCCATTGAGGAACGCAGTCTTCACATCCATCTGATGAATGTGCCACCCCATCTACGCTGAGAGAGCAAGGATCGTCCGTATGGAAGAGTACCTTGCGACAGGTGCAAAGGTCTCATAATCAACTTCTCGATCCGTGGAAAGCCACTAAGACAAATCTCGCCTTGTACTTCTCCACACTCCCGTCAGCCGCCTGCTTCACCTTGTAGATCCATCGCGAACCCACCACTGATTTCCCCACCGGTCTTGGGACAATCTCCCATGCACTGTTCCCGACGATCGAATCATATTCTTCGATCATGGCATCAACCCATGCGGGTTCCTCCACAGCTTCCTCAAAAGAGGATGGCTCCGTCACAACACATTGACTCACAAGAGCCATGTATCCAATGTACCGATCCGGTGACTGCCTCTGTCTGCGCTGTGTTGTAGGTGGTCCTACAACCTTCTCTGCATCCCGAGCCAGTCGCTCAGCTTCTGTAGTGCGCATGCGCCCTCTGATGGTTGGCGCTGCCTGGGTGGTTTCTTCCACCTCCCGAACCTCCTCTTGTGGCTGATCCACATCCGGAAGCTCCTCCTTAGGAACTAACAGCTCCTCATCTGCATGCAAGTGTAGCTCCCTCTCAAGCGAACACTGCATGGCTTTCTCCTCCTAGAATTTTATATCCCGTCGCACAACAGTCTTGCGACTGTCTGGCACATACACCCGATAGTTGTGAGGTGTATCAGTGTACCCCACAAATATTCCAACTTCAGCAGTTGGATCCAGCTTCCTTCTTGCATTCTTTGTCACATGCATGTAGACAGGAGATCCGAAAATCCAAATGGGAATACTCAGCCTAAGCGAATAAGCCTCCTCCGTGCTCATGCTAAGAACTCAGAGACAACTGTCTTGCACATACACCGTTATATTGCATGCCCAAATTCTTTTCAAGAAGGGGTAGGGCCCCCTCACAACATTGCCTGGGCAAGACCCACGATCGTTCTCGTTCTTCCGCCACCCACCCCGTTCGCAATGGATTTGGTGGGTGCGATGAGCTCCAAATTTCGATTCGTGACCAGAACTCCTGAATTCAGCCGAGATGAATTCACCACCGTTATAACCCTTGTAGCAATCACCTTCTTCCCCGACTCCTTCTCGACTAGTGCTTTAAACTCACAGGACTTTGCGAATGTATCGCTCTTCTTCTGCATGAAGAAGATCCAACACTTGTGAGAGAAATCATCAACAAAGATCACATAATACTTGTGCTTTGCTGTCGAAGCAACTGAGAAAGGACCACACACGTCTGTGTGAACTCTCTCAAGGATCATCGTGGCGTGACTATCCTTCTCGTGAAAGGTGGCTTTCACATACTTCCCCAAGGTACACCCCTTGCACTGATCTGACTACGCAAGAGTGCCCTTAGGAAGCCCAGTAGAAATCTGTTGCAGAATCTTCAAAGCTCCATGGTGAAGGTGGCCCAATCTCCTGTGCCACAGTTCGCCCTCATCATCCCGGCTCACCACTTCTCCCGCCTTGCATGCCATAGCTGCGCAGCCATCTACCTGCAACTGATAAAGATTCTTGGTTCGAACCCCTATCTTCCGGGTCTCTCCAGTAGTCTTACTGCGCAGGAAGGCTTTTCCTTCGCTGAAGACCACATCATACCCCTTATCCTCCAACATCGCCACAGAGATCAAGTTCTTCTTTAATCCAGGTACATGCATGACATCCTTCAATACAAAGGGTTTACCAGACTCCCTTCTGAAAGGATATGGTACCGATACCAGTCACACTGTATCTACCATCATCGCCCATCTTGATGTGCACACCCAAATCCTTGTCCTCCAGATCTGAGAACAACTCCCAATCTCCCGTCATATGAAATGACGCACCGCTATCCAAGAACCATACCGATCCCATCACACTTGAAACCAAGCATGCGATCAGTGAAAATTCAAGCTCGAACTGTGAAGCCAAAGCTTCTCCATCTGCAGATCTTCCCGCTTGCTTGTTCTTCTTCTTCTTTGGACAATTGGTAGCATAATGTCCGTGATCATGGCAGTGAAAACACTTCACTTTCGCCATATCCTACTTCTTTCCCTTAGCACCAGAATGAGAGGTTTTCTTACCCTTCCCTTTCTTTGCTTTGGCCACCAAAGCGCAGTTTTCTTCATCAGCTCCCTTTGATGAAGATCCATCTCGAGTAGTCCTCCTTATCTCCTCCTGCATGAGATCCGCCCAAAGGTGCTCCCATCCCGGCAGCTTCTCCCGACCATTGACACTATCTTGATATGAGTGCCAAGCCTTCGGAAGACCAAGGAGAGCCAGGTCGACCATGTCCTCTTCATCGACAATAACCCCCACACTTCCCAACTCATCTCTGCATTGAGTGAACTTCGTGAGGTATTTGGCGATACTGTCGCCCTTCTCCATCTTGATGTTCCTAAGCTTATCTTTGAGCGCCAGCTTCCTTTGGTCACTCTTACTCTGGAATAGATCCGTCAAAGCTTTCCACATTAAATATGGAGTAGCCTTTCCATGCAGGCCGGATACAATATGATCCTTGACGCCCTCCAACAGGATCCTTCGACACTTCGCCATCTTCTTTTGCCATGCTTCGACTTCAGCAGGATCAGTGGGCTTTTGGACATCCGTATCTACGAACTCCTTCAGACCATTATCTTCTAATACTGCCTCCATGCGATCCTTCCATGCAACATAATTCGAACTACCTTCAAGAGCATATTCAAGTCGCAAACCGTTGAAAGACATTTTCAACACCGGCACCAAGAAAACAAAACTGCTGCAAAATTCGAATTCCACTTCAAAGCTCAACCACTCTAGATCTGTGAGAACAAATTATTTCTAGCACAGAGATTGACTGCAAGGGGCGTTTACCAGACCTTTCACTTTCTGAAGAAAGATGAATCTGGAGGCTACCTGGCCCGCATGCAGACTCTGTCTACCGAAATAAGTTTGTAATCATTGTGATGATCAATATCTACTTCAATAGCTCCGATACCATGTAGAAATTTGCTGAATAATGATTAATTATCCACCGAGACTATCTTGATCACATAAAATTCGAATTTATATGCAACACATAATCTCTTCCACTCAGATCATCAAACATGCGGAAATAAAACAAGCGATAACACATCAAATCATCATACACATTAACACAGTATGTATGGGGAAAGCTTATAGGTGAAAACCCCACAGCTATTTTGTATATTATAATGGATAAATCATGTAACAAACTCAGTACAATACTCCTCACAAGTACTCAGTACTTTCTCATGAAGTTACACACAATCTAGCTCAGTTTTGAACAGGTTACTGGTTCAAAACTCACCGCCAATTTCCTTGCCTCTATTGTGCAATCCAGGCCTGTCTATATAGAGATCCAAGGTTCGAATCCCCTTGGCTTGACAGCGCAATCATCATGGGCAATTCCTCCAAGTGTGGTGCAAAACTCATGCACAACTGATGTCGCCACTGATAGCTAACTCCACCCTTTCATCTATCTCTTTCACTGGTCTCCACTGAACTGATCATGCACTGTAGTGAACTGATGTGCTCTTGAGTTGAATAATGAGTTACTAATTAATGAATTAAATAATATTTAATTCACTCCACTCATAACTAATTGATTAGCTAGTTAAACTAATCTCAACTAGTTCAACTAAAATAAACAGAACACAACTCCACTAGCTGCCTCATTAACTCCACCAAACTTCTGCCACTGAAGTCCTAACTGAAGTCAACCATGCATGATGCCATCAAACCCTTGGGAATAGCGTAATTCCTCTGTCAAATGCATGAGCCACTTCCAAGGCTCGAACTGAAGTGCTCCAAGAGAGTAAACTGAAGTTTAGAGTCCAAATATTATTAAGGGTAAATAATATTTGACTTCCCTATTTTAAGGAGAGGCAATCTAAAAATAGACTTCGACCTATAGGTCCAAAAAATAGAGGTCCATCTATTTTTACCAACATGACCAATACTCCAAGAATAACATACTGCAATCCCCGGACCATGCTCCATATGTCTAAAAATAGACATAGTCTAAAAATAGACTTTGCGCCAGAATTTGCCTGCGGGCCCACTTAGTGAAGGCGACTTCATTTCACTAAGCTCCACCATCTTGCTGCATTCTCAACACTCCCTCTCAGCAAGATATGGATTATCTGCAATCCCTATCCTGCCTCTGTGGAATTCGAACTTGCTCCTGGTGAGCGCCTTCGTCAGGATGTCAGCATCCTGATCCTCCGTGGGAACATATGAAAGCATCATGATTCTCCACTGAACACAATCTCTGATATGATGGTACCTGATGTCGATGTGTTTGGACCTATCATGAAATACTGGATTAGCCGAGAGTTTAATGCAACTCTGGTTATCACAGTAGATCACTGTAGGCTCCAAATGCAACTCGAACAATCCTGCGAGGATCTTCCTCATCCAAATAGCCTCGCATGCAGCTAAGCTAGCTGCCATGTACTTTACTGCTGGAACTGGGAGTACACTTGGACCGTCTGTACCGAAACCGTTAAGTTTCCACTCCAATGTCGAAACTCCTAGATGCTCTTCCGGTCCGTTGGGCTCCCTGCCCAATCTGCATCAGTGAAGCCAGAAAGCTTCACTCCATCCTCCTGTCTGTATCATAGACCATATCCCGATGTGCCTCTGATATAGCGCAATACATGCTTGCCTGCCTTCCAAAAGAGCTTGGTAGGCTTAACCATAGCTTGCGAAAGCTAGTTAACTGCATAGCATATATTGGGTCGTGTATTGACCAGATACATAAGTGACCCCACCAACTGTCGATAGACAGTGGCATCCACTACCTCCGCTGAAGTAGCATCCTCCTTCCTCCAACCACCAGGAAGAGGAGTGTCAACAGGCTTGCATCCTTGCATGTTGAACCTCTCCAGAATCTCCCGGGCATACTTGCCCTGAGAAACAAACAGTCCTCCACTGCGCTGCCAAATATCCAATCCCAGGAAATAATGAAGGATGCCCAAGTCCTTCATCTCAAACTCTCGTGCAAGATCCTCCTTGCATGAAAGTATCAATTGCTCATCGCTAGTCAAAATCAGATCATCTACATACAGTACGATGATCAACAGCTTCCCCTCCACCACAATCTGGTACAGGTTTGGATCCGCCTCACTCTTGGAGAATCCAAGCCCGGTGAAGTAGCTGTCTATCCGAGTGTACCAAGCAAGAGGTGCTTGCTTCAGCCCGTACAGTGCTCTCTTGAGTCGGCACACATGCGACTCACTGCTGAAGATCTCAAAACCTTCAGGCTGCTCTATGTACACCTCCTCCTCAATAACTCCATTGAGGAACGTAGTCTTCACATCCATCTGATGAATGTGCCACCCCATCTGCACTGAGAGAGCAAGGATCGTCCGTATGGAAGAGTACCTTGCGACAGGTGCAAAAGTATCCTCATAGTCAATCCCCTCGATCTGTGAAAAGCCACGTGCGACAAATCTCGCCTTGTACTTCTCCACACTCCCATCAGCCGCCTGCTTCACCTTGTAGATCCATCGCGAACCCATCACTGATTTCCCCACCGGTCTTGGGACAATCTCCCAAGCACTATTCCCGACGATCGAATCATATTCTTCGATCATGGCATCAACCCATGCGGGTTCCTCCACAGCTTCCTCAAAAGAGGATGGCTCCGTCACAACACATTGAATCACAAGAGCCATGTATCCAGTGTATTGATCCGGTGACTGCCTCTGTCTGCGCTGTGCTGTAGGTGGTCCTACAACCTTCTCTGCATCCCGAGCCAGTCGCTCAGCTTCTGTAGTGCGCATGCGCCCTCTGATGGTTGGCGCTGCATGGGTGGTTTCTTCCACCTTCTGAACCTCCTCTTGTGGCTGATCCACATCCGGAAGCTCCTCCTTAGGAACTAACAGCTCCTCATCTGCATGCAAGTGTAGCTCCCTCTCAAGCGAACACCGCATGGCTTTCTCCTCCTGAAATTTTATATCCCGTCGCACAACAGTCTTGCGACTGTCTGACAAATACACCTGGTAGTTGTGAGGTGTATCAGTGTACCCCACAAATATTCCAACCTCAGCAGTTGGATCCATCTTCCTTCTCGCATCCTTCGTCACATGCATGTAGACAGGAGAACCAAAAATCCGCAAATGGGAAATATCAAGCCTCTTGCCAGAATAAGCCTCCTCCGGTGTACTCATGCCAAGAACCTTGTGAGGACAACGGTTCTGCACATACACTGTTGTATTGCATGCCTCATCCCACAAGTGAAGGGGTAGGCCCTGATCATGCAACATCGCCCATGCAGCACCCACGATCGTTCTGTTCTTCCGCTCAGCCACCCCGTTCTGCTGTGGGTTATGGGGTGCGATGAGCTCTCTCCGAATCCCTTCTGCACTGCATAACTCCTTGAATTCAGCCGAGATGAATTCACCACCGTTATCACTCCTTAGAGCAATCACCTTCTTCCCCGACTCCTTCTCGACCAGTGCTTTAAACTCACAGAACTTCGCGAATGTATCGCTCTTCTTCTGCATGAAGAAGATCCAGCACTTTCGAGAGAAATCATCAACAAAGATCACATAATACATGTGCTTTGTTGTCTAAGCAACTGATAAAGGACCACACACGTCTGTGTGAACTCTCTCAAGGATCGTCGTGGCACGACTATCCTTCTCGTGAAAGGTGGATTTCACATACTTCCCTAAAGTACACCCCTTGCACTAATCTGACTGCGCAAGAGTGCCCTTAGGAAGCCCAGTAGAAATCTACTACAGAATCTTCAAAGCTCCATGGTGAAGGTGGCCCAATCTCCTGTGCCACAGTTCGCCCTCATCATCCCAGCTCACCACTTCTCCCGCCTTGCATGCCATAGCTGCGCAGCGATCTACCTGCAACTGATAAAGGTTCTTGGTTCGAACCCCTATCTTCTAGGTCTCTCCAGTAGTCTTATTGCGCAGGAATTCTTTTCCTTCACTGAAGACCACATCATACCCCTTATCCTCCAACATCGCCACAGAGATCAAGTTCTTCTTCAATCCAGGTACATGCAGAAAACAGATCTCGATCTCCCGTCATGTGGAATGACGCACCACTGTCCAAGAACCATACTGATCCCGCCACACTTGAAACCAAGCATGCGATCAGCGAAAATTCAAGCTCGAACTGCGAGGCCAAAGCCTCTCCATCTGCAGATCTTCCCGCTTGCTTGTTTTTCTTCTTCTGCGGACAATTTGTGGCATAATGTCCGTGCTGGTGACAGTGAAAACACTTCACCTTAGACATATCTTGCTTCTTGCCCTTAGCACCGGAATGAGAAGTTTTCTTGCTCTTCCCCTTCTTTGCTTTGACAGCCAAAGCGCAATTTTCTTCATCAGGTACCTTTGATGAAGATCCATCTCTGGTAGTCCTCCTTATCTCCTCCTGCATGAGATCTGCCCAAAGGCGCTCCCATCCCGGCAACTTCTCCCGACCATTGACACTATCTTGATATGAATGCCAAGCCTTCAGAAGACCAAGGAGAGCCAGGTCTACCATGTCCTCATCTTCGACAGTCACCCCCACACTTCCCAGCTCATCTCTGCATTGAGTGAACTTCGTGAGGTATTTGGCGATACTGTCGCCTTTCTCCATCTTAATGTTTCTAAGCTTATCCTTGAGCGCCAGCTTCCTTTGGTCGCTCTTACTCTGGAATAGATCTGTCAGCGCTTTCCACATTAAATATGGAGAAGCTTTTCCATGCAGGCTGGATACAATGTGATCCTTTACGCCCTTCAACAGAATCCTTCGACATTTCGCCATCTTCTTTTGCCAAGCCTCGACTTCAGCAGGATTAGTGGGCTTTTGGACATCCGTATCTACGAACTCCTTCAGTCCATTATCTTCTAATACTTCCTCCATGCGATCCTTCCATGCAACATAATTCGAACTGCCTTCAAGAGCATATTCGAGTCACAAACCGTTGAAAGACATTTTCAACTCCGGCACCAAGAAAACAAAACTGCTGCAAAATTCGAATTCCAACCTCAAAGCTCAACCGCTCTTGATCTGTGAGAACAAATTATTTCTATCACAGAGATCGACTGCAAGGGAATTTACTGGATATATCACCTTTCAAAGGAAAGGATGGATCCAGAGGCTACCTGGCCCGCATGCAGACTCTGTCTACCGAAATAAGTTTGTAATCACTGTGATGATCAATCTCTGCTCCAATAGCTCCGATACCATGTAGAAATTTGCTGAATAATGAATAATTATCCACCGAGATTATCCTGATCACATATCAATTCGAATTCATATGCAAGACATAATCTCTTCTACTCAGATCATCAACATGCGGAAATAAACAAGCGGTATGCGATCAAAAGATCATCAAAACATCACACACATTACACAGTATGTATGGGGAAAGCTTATAGCTGAAAACCCCTAGCTATTTTTTATATTAAGATGGAAGAGAACATGTAACAATATCAGTACAATACTCCTCACAAGTACTCAGTACTGTCTCATGAAGTTACACACAAACTAGCTTGGTTTTGAACATGTCATTGGTTCAAGACTCATCCACTAATTGTCTGCCTCTATTGCGCAATCAAGGCTGGTCTAATGAGAGATCCAAGGTTCGAATCTCCTTGGCTTGACAGCACAATCATCATTGGAAATTCCTCCAAGTGTGGTGCAAATCTCATGCACAACTAATGTCACAACTGATAGCTATCTCAACCCTTTCATCTACCTCTTTCACTGGTCTCCACTAAACTGTCCATGCACTGTAGTGAACTGATGTGTTCTTGAGTTGAATACTGAGTTAATAATTAGTGAATTACATAATATTTAATTCACTCCACTCATTACTAGTTGATTAGCTAGTTAAACTAATCTCAACCAGTTCAACTAAGTTAAACCGAACACAACTCCACCAACTGTCCCATCAACTCCACCAAACTTCTGCCACTGAAGTCCTAATTGAAGTCAACCATGCATGAGCTCACCAAACCCATAGGAATAACGTAATTCCTCTGTCA
>CM076577.1:171943110-172114002 GCA_034641835.2 Pinus albicaulis | reverse complement strand
TACCTTGGAATCTTTTGCCTTTTCCCTTGGTCTTCAACTAGTTTCTCTTTATTGGTGTCTTGAATGCTCCATGTCTTCATTTTTTATCCTCTCACCTGCATTTTATTTCATGATTATGGAGATAACATCTGGCTGTACATTCTTTTGAAAACAGAGTAGTAGCTGCGGAATCTGCTTCTGGCTGCGGAAACTGGAGTCAGCTGCGGAAACAGATGTCAGCTGCGGAAACTGACACAGCTATTATTTGGATGAATGGAGATGAACAGATGACAAATGACCAGATGGAAACAGTCATGAAAAAGAATTTTATTGATGAAATGGAATGAAATAGATAAAATTAAGTGGAATGGAGTGAAATGAAGTGAAATGAAATGGAATGAAGTGGAATGGAATGGAGTGGGTGGTCACAAGACTTGTGAAATGAAAGAGAGAGATTTTTTTTTTTGGAAAATATAGAGTGTCACGTGTTCCTGATTTTCACCCTATATTTTCTGTATAAGACTGCCAATCAGTGATTGGTTTTCAGGCTTATACAATATATATATATATATATATATATATATATATATATATATATATATATATTTTAACTGAAAAGAACAAAAGCTAGGCTGGTGGAGAAAAAGAATTCTTCTGTACCAGCCTGATTGCAGAATTTTCTTGAAACATTTTGACAAAATCATCTTTTGAGAGTGGCTTATGATAAACTTTCAATCTATGGCCATTCACAATAAGAGGAGTTTGAAACTCATCAATGGTCTTGATTCTTACTGCTCCATTGTTAAAGATCTTGTCAATCTCATATGGCCCAAGCCAATGAGTCTGAAATTTTCCTTGAAAATCTTTAAACTTGGAATCAAATAACAATGCCCAATCTCCTTCTTGAAACTTCTTCTCTTTGATGTACTTTTCATGCCATTTAGCTCTTTGATATTGAACTAGATAAGTTCTTAGAATTGCCTCTTGTCCGATCTCATCTAGCTCATTCAACTGCTCCATTCTATGCTTTTGGGCTTCTGATAAGTCCATCCCCAACTGAACTGCTATCTTGAAGGTCTTGACTTGGAACTCAATGGGGAGCAGGACTTATTTCCCATAAACAAGTTCATAGGGAGAATGTCCTGTTGTATTTCTCCATGTAGTTCTGTAGGCCCACAAGGCTTCAGGAAGCCTTTCTGCCAAATCTCTTCTATGTAGATGAACAGTTTTGGTGATGATACTTTCAAGAACTTTATTTGTGGACTCCACTTGACCATTTGCTTGCGGATGGTAAGGAGTAGATCTTTTGTGCTTGATTTTGTATTCTTCCATCAACTTCTTCACCAAATTTGATGTGAATTGGCTCCCCTGATCTGTCACAATTTCTCTTGGAACACCAAAGCGAGTAAAAATATCCTCATAAAGAAAATGAATAACTGAATTTTCAGTAGCAGATACTAATGCTTTAGCTTCCACCCATTTAGTAACATAATCGGTACAAACCAATATATACTTCTTTTGCTTAGATGGTGGATTAATAGGTCCAATGAAATCTAAAGCCCATTTTTCAAAGGGTTCAATGAGTACCTGTGTTTGCAATGGCATTTCATTTGAAAGGGTAGGTTTCCTTACTCTTTGGCAGCTGTCACACCTTTTGACATATTGTTTTGCATCTTTGAAGAGGGAAGGCCAATAATATCCTAAAGAGAGGATTTTATAGGCCGTCCTTTTGTCTGTAAAGTGTCCGCTGCATGGTTCATCATGACATGCCTTAAGAATATCGGGCATTTCATCTTCCCTGACACATCTTCTGATCACAAGATCTGGCCCTGTTTTAAACAATTCGTTAGAAATCCATGAATATTTTGAACTCTCTTGAATAATTTTTCGTTTTTCACTTGGAAATAAATGTGAAGGTAGTTTCCCTGTAACCAAATAGTTAGCAATATCTGCATACCAAGGAGTCTTAATAGTTACTGCAAACAAGTATTCATCAGGAAACTTATCCTCTACACGAGAATCTTCTTTAGTATTCTGAATCCTAGACAAGAAATCAGCTACTGTATTTTGTTTTCCTGGTCTATCCAACACAGTAATATTGAATTCTTGCAAAAGTAAGAGCCATCTTGTCACTCTGCCATTAGTAATAGGTTTGTTCATTAAATATCTAATTGCAGAATGGTCAGTATGAATAAAAGTTTCATAGCTTGTTATGTAATGTCTAAACTTATTAATTGCATGAACAACAGCTAAAAACTCTTTTTCAGTCACAGTATAATTCAACTCTGTGGGAGTCAAATTTTTACTGGTATAATAAATGGCATAAGGAACTAAATCTTTTTGACCCAACACGGCTCCTAGAGCTGTATCTGAAGCATCCGTAGAAATATGGAAAGGGAGTTTCCAATTTGGTCCTCTCAAGATAGGTGCTTCAGATATTCTTGTTTTCAAAGTTTCAAAGGCTGATTGACAATCGGGATCCCATTTAAATTCACAGTCTTTTGTAAGCAATTTGAAGAGTGGAGATGCTATTTTAGTGAAGTTTTCTATAAATCTTCTATAGTAACCAGTAAATCCTATAAAACTTCTAACATCTCTTTGACAATTTGGAATAGGTAACTTGGAGATGACTTCAACTTTTGATTTATCAACCTTAATCCCATCTCCTAAAATATGATGTCCTAAAACAATACCTTCAGTAAACATCATAAAGCATTTTTCATGGCTTAATGAAAGGTTTGTTTCTTTACATATTATAAGAACTTTTTCCAAATTTTCTAATGCCTCTTCAAATGAATTACCATAAACTGTAAAATCATCCATATAAACCTCTACACAATCATGGATTAGATCAGAAAAAATTCCTAGTACTGCTCTTTGGAATGTTGCGGGTGCATTACATAACCCAAAAGGAAGCACTCAGTAGGCAAAAGTTCCCCATGGAAAAGTAAATGTGGTCTTATCTTGATCTTCAGGTGCTACCTGAATTTGATTATAGCCACTAAAACCATCCAAAAATGAAAAGTACTTTTTACTTGCTAATGTGTCTAATACCTGATCGATAAAAGGCAAAGGAAAGTGATCCTTCAAAGTTGCTTTGTTCAATTCCCTGTAATCAATGCATACCCTCCATTTACCATTCTTTTTAGGTACCATAACCAAAGGAGAAACCCATCGGCTATCTGAAATTGGATAAATGAAGTTTACATTGAGAAGTTTTTGGAGCTCTTCTTTCACTATCTCCCTAAGATTTGGATTTATCCTTCTTTGAGGTTGTCTGATTGGTCTACTGTTTTCCTCAATATAGATATGATGGATGCAAGTCTTAGGATCAATACCTTTCATGTCAGTATACTCCCATGCAAATGTAGTAGAATGTTTTTGCAAGATTTTGATTAGTTCTTTTTGTTGTGACTTTTCCAAATGTTTGTTGATATTCAATGTTTTTCCTGGAAAAATTTCAATGGTAGAACTACCAAACTCTTCCATAGAGTAAAGAGACATTTGTCTTGATGATAAATATTCTATGTCAGATTCCAACTGAAATTGTGTGGGGTCATATTATGAAGATATCTCAAAATTTTCTAATGTGTTCAGAATTTGACTATCCTCACTGATTTCAGAAATGGTAAAGACAGGTTGTATAGTGTCCTCATCATCAACCCATTCATTGTCTCCTACTTATGTGATTGCTTTTGCTGGAGGATAAAAATTGAATTTCTTTGTCGAATTACCATTAGAAATGTACATATCCCCAGATCTACAACTAATAAAAGCATCAGCTGTGGCTAGCCAAGGTCTTCCTAAGATAAGTGGATGCCCTCCTAGATTACTCTTGGGAGTCAAAATCATAAAATCTACCGGATATTCCCAAGAATCTAAGGAGACTGAAATATCTTCTAATACACCATCTGGTTTAATAATTGATCGATCTGCAAGTTGCAGTAAAGTAGGTGTAAAAGAAGGTTAGGAAGTTTTAGCTGGTCCATAGTCTGTCTACTCATAATGTTGATAGCAGCCCCTAAGTCAATCAATGTGTTTGGAATTTCTATCCCATTTATATGTGTCTTGACAATTGGACTTCTTGGATCTACATACTTCTGCATGGTAATTTTTCCCATCATGATATCTGCAATTTTTCCTACCAGGTGGATTCTTCTTGTGTCTTTTAGTTTCCTTCCTAGTATTTTGAAACTCAACTCCTTTATTGTTTTTTCTAGAATAGGAATCTCTCGAATGGCTTGTAGCAAGGGAATCTTGATACAAACATTCTTCAATTCATCTAGAAAATCATAGTTAGGCAACAAGATTTTTTTTTCCACCCCCTTGTCAATTTGTAGTCTTTCAGGAAAAGGAGGTGTAGATAAAGATGCAGGTTGCTCAACTATAGGAGTTGTGGGGGTTAACTTTTATTTTTCTTTTTGAATGCTTGAATTTTGAAGAGATGCTTCCTCATAACCCTTATTGACTTGAAGAGAATCCTCCTCAGAGGTATCTTGCTCTTGAATATCTATAGAAGGTTTTTCTAAAACTCTACCAGATCTGAGTTGTACATCGTTGAGAGGAACAATCATATAGGTAGGAAATTGTTGTCCTTCTACCATGTAGGTGTTCTGAGGATTCTTATTATTAGGATTTGGCAATGACTGAGCTGGAAGTTGATTTGTCTTTTGTTGATATGGGAGCATGAGTTGAGGATGTGGATTTTGTTGAGAAGGTTGTTGTTGTGGAAATGGCAATGAAAGTTGTGGATTTGGGTTTGGAAGTTGTGGAGCTTGTTGATTTTGAAAAGATGGAGGATATTGATAAAATTAAGCAAATCTCCCATAAGGATTTTGCATCCCTTGTACCCATGGTTGATATGGATTTTGATGTTGGGGCCAAGGTTGTTGCCAAGGATTCCAATTTGGTGGGGTTTGAAAATTCATGGGGTTGTTAAACCCTTGAGTTTGTTGTCCCTGCCAAGGTCTCCTTGCGACAAAACAGAGAGATTCTACTGAATTTGGGTCTTCTTGAAAAACAACTTTGAGTCCAGGAATTGAAGGACAATCCTTGATCTCATGATTTTATGAGCAAATCATACATGTTTCTACAACTTTTGCATCCAAGGGACATTCCCTTAAAGCATGTTTCTTCCTACATTTCGGACAAAAGATGGCTAAAGCATCTGTTTCTGCTTTTTGCTTGTTTTGGATTTTAAGGGTGTCTAGTTGTTCACTAAGGCTCCCTAAGATATCAGTTTTGAACTCATCAAGCATGTTACCAATCTCTGCCCTACTTACTGATCCAGTTGCATATTTTTTAGCCATAATAAGAGAAGGATCCCTAGGCCCTTTTCCTGTTTTAGATTTTCCTCTTGAGAGATGGACACATAGTTCTGTTATGTCACGAAGTGGAAGTTGAGAAATGTCTCCTTTCCCCATCATGTTTAAAATATCTATCCATTCATCTCTAATGGCTTTTAATATGAGGGCTTTCAAGGTTTCATCATTTAAGTTGCTCATCTTTGCTCTTTTTAAGTTGTATTGAAATCTTTCAAGTAAATCTTCCAAGTTTTCATCTTCTTTTTGCATCATTTTGAATACCTCATCCTTGTGATTGGTGGGCATACAATAGTCCAAGTATCTATCCAAATTTTTTTGTTTCATATCATTCCAAGTCCTAATAGATTGAGTGGCTAATCCCATGAACCATTTCAAAGCAGCTCCCTTCAATGTTGAAGGAAGCAGTTTGAGTTTTTGAGAGTCTTCCATATAGTCATAGGTTCGGCACACGACTTCAAACTCAAACAGAAATGTTTCAGGATCCTCACTTCGCAATCCATAAAAGTTAGGAAGGACAGATGGTGAGATATTTTTCATCATTGTATGAGTTTCCTCATCAACTATAGGGAATCCAAACAAGTTGTCTCCTTCCCTATTTCTTCCATTATTTCCTTCACCATTGTTGTCTCCATTGTTTCCTCCTCTTATACCTCTACCTCTACCTCCATCTATTACTTCCTCTGCCATGATAGTTTCTTTAGAGTCCTTAAATTCCTCTAGTTCTTCTATCAAGGGAGGATGAGAGGGAGTCTCTTCCTTTTCTAAATGAGATTTGGTAGGTGGTATAGGAGAATCCTCTAATTCAGCTGCTCCTTGAATTCCAAAAATCTTAAGTCTAGGGGTAGATGGTGGTGAATCTGGTCTATGCCTTGAAGAAGATGGAGTTGTGAAAATCGAACTCTTGGCTTTAGCTATAAACCTTCCCCTAGAATCTCTTGCTCTATGCATGCCATTTTTTATTTTATTTTTATTTATTTTTTTTTAAAAGTTGGGCTAATAATCCTCAAACAGAAATGTTTTAGGATCCTCACTTCGCAATCCATAAAAGTTGGGGAGGACAGATGGTGAGATATTTTTCATTGTTGTATGAGTTTCCTCATCAACTATAGGGAATCCAAACAAGTTGTCTCCTTCCCCATTTCTTCCATTATTACCTTCACCATTGTTGTCTCCATTGTTTCCTCCTCCTCTACCTCTACCTCTACCTCCAAATCCATCTATTATTTCCTCTGCCATGATAGTCTCTTTAGAGTCCTTAAAGTCCTCTAGTTCTTCTACCAAGGGAGGATGAGAGGGAGTCTCTTCCTTTTCTAAATGAGATTTAGTAGGTGGTATAGGAGAATCCTCTAATTCAACTGCTCCTTGAATTCCAAAAATCTTAAGGCTAGGGGTAGATGGTGGTGAATCTTGTCTATGCCTTGAAGAAGATGGAGTTGTGAAAATCGAACTCTTGGCTTTAGCTATAAACCTTCCCTAGAATCTCTTGCTCTATGCATGTCATTTTTTTATTTTTTTATTTTTTTAAAGTTGGGCTAATAATTCTCTTTCTGATCTTCCAGGTCACACTAGGTGCAAGAAGAGAGCATACTTAAGAAATTACCGAACCAATAACTCTCTTTTCTGATCCTCCAGATCACACTAGGTGCAAGAGGAGAGCATACTTCAAGAAGTTATCAAGTTTTCCCTTCTTTTATTATTTTGTGTTTTTTTTTAAGAAATTGGCTACCTAGTTACACTTCCCCGGCAACGGCGCCAAAATGTTTGGTCAATTTAGTGTGTCCTAAATTTCTACATTAATTTATCAATCCGGGATTCGTAAGCTGATGAAGTGCGGCGCACTATATGTGCAAGATAACCTATTTCTTAACTTTTTGTCGTTTTTGGTTTTCTAAGGTGAGATGAAAATTCTAAAATAAAAACAAGTATGGTTATGTTTGTTCAAGGAAATGATATCCTCTATAATGATTTACCAATTTGAAACTTAAAAAGGAATTTGAAACTTACAATGACAAAACTTGAAAGGAAATGAAAATGTGCTGCTGAAATGAAAAGGTGCTGCTAGTCTAATAAATCAAAACAGTAAACTATTGAGCATGAAAACCAAACTATTCTTGCTACTGTCTAAACACAAAAGAAACTATGCTTAAAGAAATCCAAAATTGCAACAAAGTAAATCTAAATCAGATTACATCAACTTGTCTTCTGATCCCTCATCATTAGTCCAGCTATGATTTTCAGAAGTAACCATAAACAACTTGAGTAAATGATATCTAACTTGCAGAAAGTAAACTAATATCAAACCATACATTCATAATTCAATCCCTCACCATCAGTCCAGCTGTGGCTTTCGGAGGTAACTGAAGATGTCATGCACAATTTAATATATCTAAATTTGCAGAAAGGAAACTAATACAAAACTACACATTTCATAATACAATCCCTCACCATCAGTCCAGCTGTGGCTTTCGGAGGCAACTGAAGATGTTATGAGCAGTTTAATATATCTAAATTTGCAGAAAGGAAACTAATACCAACCTACACATTTCATAATACAATCCCTCACCATCAGTCCAGCTGTGGCTTTCGGAGGCAACTGAAGATGTTATGAGCAGTTTAATATATCTAAATTTAACTACTGAAGCAAATGAGCAAAACTGAATTAAACAAAGCAGTACTGAAATTAAACAGAAACTAAGAAAACAAATTAGCAGCAGAACAATGTTAATTCCATGTCATTAGTCAAAAAGTTATGCAAATGCCCAGGCTACCTATTTATAACCTGAAACAAGAACACTGATCAGTTAACAATAACATAAAACATGAAAGACAGAAGTAAAATGGAAAGCATGAAAGATTATAAACAGAAATGAAGCATATATACCATGAAAGATGCAATGTATAAACATGTGAATGGATTATGGCACAATGAGCTTTAAGGAAATAAAACAAGAACTATACAATAATGCACAGAACCTTGGCAAGTGCAGGGGCCCTCTACACCAGCCTTGGCAACAATCTTCAAGTACGAATTACGTTTGGAAACAGAGTCTTCTTATATTAAAATGCAGTCATAACAGAAAGGTGATATTACGGCACAATGGCAATTACATTACAGAGCTATCTCCAGACTAATCGAGACTAACATAGACTAATCTAATATGCGTATACAAACGTGTTATTTATAACAAAAGAAATATAACTGATTCCTAGAGTTTATGCTGATGGAGGACACGTAGACCGTTACGTCCACAGATCTAGGATCATGGCCGTATTGAAGAGTAAATCTATGAGGAGTGGATGTTTGAATTCGGCTATGGAGCCGTGTACAGATGTTGATTTGTCCTCCGTAACTCAGAAATGGCCATATGAACCTTCACGTGACACGAAACAGAGTCTTGTCACCGTGGGACTCTACGATTGACTTCCATTTGGACACCTTTGACCACAGCCTCTTTAGATGAATTTGCTCGAGCCAATAGGACACGATCCATGTCCACATCATTTCTGACTTGCCCATGTGGCTCGTTTTTCCTGTAGACACCTGTAACATAGAGTTTCACAAAATGGCTGCAGAAAGTTGCAGCAGCTGCGGAAAGTGGCAAGATTCCGCAGCTAAATGAGAAAAATCTAAATCAAACAACAGACACAAAAATATAATTAAAAACCATGTTAGATGCTCTTTTGCAATTAATATACAATGATATTGACAACTTGGAAGGTTCAGGTGAGTGAAAAAGGTAGAGAAAAGTGTATGGAAAAGATGCAGATTTGAGACTCAACAATTAGTATTGGAGGAGCTGGAAAAAAGAGTAAAAGGCTTCATTAGGGTAATTAAAACTATCACTAGTGCTTCTCCCATGTTTCCTACTTTTTCAGAATTTCAGGCCTCAAATTCTGCATCACCCTCCATAGTTGCGCCCATACTCACTGCCCTGCCGCCCACAATGTTTAATTCACCCCTGACAATAACAATAGTTCCAAGCAAAAAGAGTAAGTCACCTAAACCCCCTGTAGCTGCTCCTAAGGCCAAGAAAGCTAGGGTCATGGTGCCTAAGCAAGTAGTTTATCTCACTGGAAAAGATCAAACGCAACCTATGGATACAGGGGCACCAATTCAAGAGGAGCTAGAGGTGCCCCCCCAGGTAACCTCTGATCTACCTATGTTTAATCAATTCTCATTTTTGAATGTTCAAACTTCATCTCCACCTCACATTCATACATCTTCACCTCACACTCACCATTCATCACCTCACATGTCATTCACTTCCAAAGACCATTCCACCTGAACTCCATCCACATCAATAACCATTTTAGACCCAATCAAGACAAAAAGTAAAACAAATGGAGACAATGAGGGAGAGGTTAACTTGAGTACAACATTGGTACCCGAGGTTAACCAACCCCTGGTTGGACAGAGAAATTTCTAGGACCTTTTAATTTGCGGGGGATATTTTACCGTAGATAAAACACCCTCGCCCAAGGAGCTGAACCCTTTTCAGCAAGAAAATTTGATATTGCAACAGGTTCATTCAACCACAACCATGAATAACCTAGGGAATTAGCTGCTGCAACAGAACCAACTGACATCATCAAAGAAACACTCAATTAGGTCGATAGCCAGTGGTCAACCACTCAGAGAGAGACCGCCGAACCAAGATATGTCTGGAGCTAAGAGTATGCAGACCTAGGGCACAGAACAATTGTACAATTTCATCCAGCGTGCGACACAACAGGCCAAAGGATTCCGCAATGACCTCTAGCATAGGTTTGAACAACAACAACTACATATAAGTGCGCTTACTGAAGAGCATGACCAATTGAAGGGAGAAAAGGACAGTCTGCAGGAGCAACTGGAGAAGGTGACAGATGTCTTTAGGGATCTTTGGCCAACTGTGATAGCTCAGGATGACCAAACACCAAGGGACATAATGGTTTGCACTATAGTCGAAAGGTCTATAGACGTGAATACAGCTTGTGCGAATCTCAGCAAGGAGAATTAAGAGCTAAGGGAAACGCTCAAGTCTAGACCGACATTGCTAGATCCTATTATCATATATGCTGAGAGGGTCACAGAGAAGCAGAAACAAGAAACCGAGATGCAGGAAACCCTGGGGATAAAGGTGAAATAAGCTTACAACCTTCTGAAACATTTCCATGAGTGTTCAACCTCACTAACTATGAAGGCTCAACCAATCTCGGCACAACTGTAGTAGATCTCACAGGAAATAATGGAGGCTGCATACCTCGTTGGAATTAACCAGTTGTACAATTAGGCATAAGAACTAGACACTAAAATAGAGAAGATTTAAGAGCACTCGACTACCACCAAGAAGGTCTTTCGAGAACTGAGACAACCAGTAAAGAATATTGCAAAAACAATACAGGAAATGGCCGCTGAGGCCGAAATCAAAATTAAGGAAGTATTCAACAAACTACTGGCCGTTACAGGAGAAAAGGACACTGAAAAAATCACCACAAAAATGGACCAGCTCATGAAGGAATGACAACAGGCCATTACTGACTTCGCCGAACTCAAATCATCAGCGTTGGCAAAGGTCCCCAAGTTGGAGCCCTTGTTTGGACAAGGAGAGGAAACAGAGAAGACAGGGCCAACCACATAGGTAGGTGGACCAATGGATACCGAGGCAATAGAAAAGGTTTGACTTGGGAAGAGTCAATAGCATGTGGTCGGGGCCTGTTGGGGCCCTTGTTTTGAAAATGAAATGGTTTTGAGTCGCAGATAACAGGTGGCGGAGCACAACCACAGTAGATAGGGAGCTGTCATGGTTGCGGAGAGCTGGAGAGCAGGTGGCGCAGTAGTTGCAAAAACTAGCATAGATGGCAGGAAGGAGCGACAAGGACAAAAAGCGGAACTCCTAGTGATCAGGGAGATGTGGAAACTAACAGAGTGGAAAATGAGGGCAAATTTTCAGTCGTATTGGCAAAGGAACAAATAGGCAATTAGCCAACGTAGACAGGGGTTGTTACACAACATTTTGTCACCGTTCCTACAATCCCTTGTCCCGCACATTGGAGGACTATTCTTGTGACCTGTGAGCAGTAACATGACCTGAAAACACCTTCATGGCATCCTCATGCATAAGGACAAACATTCTCCTGAAGGAAATTTCCTCTGAAAAATGGTAAAAACTGATCTTTTAGCCTTGGCACGACTAGCTAGTTCATCTCCCACACCAATGGCGAAAATCCATGCTAGAGGGGGCGCCAGTTGGCACTCTGTCCCTAGGTTTCACTCGCGCCAAGCCTATTAAGGAATGTTTAAAAAAAATAAATGGCAGAAGTTTGATTCTAACAAACTCCAGAGTGAATTGTCAAAAGAATTTGGGTGGTTTGGCTCAGGATCTCCATGATTAGGAAGTGGTTTTCCACCTCTCATAGAACCTTCCTAAGAGATAGGGCCTATCCCATGATTGTAGGGATACCAACTTCCCTTCCTCCATCTATAAAAGCTTTTCCTCTCCATATGCAAGCTAACTGAACTTGTAGGAAGGAAATGATAGCCTAGTGACGATCAAGACCAGAGCTGAAGAGAACCCTGTGAAAGAGAGAGTTTTGTCGAATCCCTGACGAGCTTTGTTGAGATGTGCTCCACTGCAAGCCCCACCGAAGGAAGATCATAGCATCAGAGCATTTGGTTGTAATATCCCTTCTTGTCATTTATAATATAAGCGACTTTGATTTTGGTTCCATTCATATGTTTACTTTGATTGTAATGCAACAAATTATATCCTCTCTGACTGATATATAGTTATATGCTTTGAATATTACGTTGTATTTTGTCGTTTCTCTGCATGTGTACGGGTGTCCAGACGTGCCAAACGGAAGGATCGTGATCTATTGAGCTAAGGGAAGAGGAGCGCCACTTCTTCCTTGACAACAGCAGCGTGGAATTCGAGGTAGGATACTTATCGCGATCTTTGTTTTTATTATAACTAGGAGCCAACATCATTGCATGATTAGGTTGTTGCTAGAACCAATCTAAGGCTAGTGGGATCGCCTCTGTCTGCAGAGGGAATTTACCTCCACAAAAGGGGTTGGTGCAGTAGAGGGCTGAGGAAGAGAGCTGTAGGAGAGCTCTGTTCGTTTTGGTTCTGTTTTGTTCTATTCGGTTCTATTCTATTATGTTCTGTAAATGTTGTAATCAGTCCTTCTGTAATCAACTCTGAGGAGTAATGTACCTGTCCGCTATTGTTAATGAAATATGCTTCTACCTGGGATTGATGTCCTGAGTTCTGTGATAAGTATTTGGTTACGATGAATGTATTGGCCACTTTTAAATTTTGATTTGGCATCCTGAATATGCTTATGAGCATTATCTTGTGCAAAGTAGCTAAATCTATTTACAGTACCTAGTTCTGTCTGTTTTTCTCTATAGTTGTGATCAGTCGAAATCAGATCTGTTCCTGACCTTACTAAGGTCACGACACGCCTCGGGTGAGACTCTCTACTCTTCGAAGTAGATTGAAAATGCCGGTGTTGTGCTAGACTACTGTGGAAACCTTGTTGGCCTCTCTCTCTTGAATATGGGTCTTACTCAGAGACCTTCTTTCTTTCCAACATCATGTACAGGATGTCAGTGATGGAAAATGCAGAAATTAAAAACAAATCCCATAGTTTTTTGACAATGGAATCATTCGACCAAGTACTTCGCCATGCGGTTCACATATTGTTTTGGTGCCAAAGAAATATGGAACATGGCACATGTATGTGGACTTCTGTGCATTGAACAACATTACTGTAAAGAATCGTTACCCACTTCCTCGAATTGATGATATACTTGACCAACTGAATGAAGCTATGTATTTTACTAAGATGGACTTGAGGAGTGGCTATTGGTGAGCCCTGGTATTGCACCAAGAGTGCTGCAACTACCAGGGGATGCCCTACATTACTTTATCAACCCGAGGTTCATACAAACTTTGAGGTGACAGTGCTATATACACAACAAATGCATTTTTTTCATGTCATTCTCTTCTTCTTTACAAAAGGGTGCTACTTCTAGGGGTTCTCAGTGAAGTCTGTCATAGTTCAATGAAACTAAACTAAATTTTAGAAAGGAAATGACAGAAATGGAACTAATTTAATGTGCAGGAAGTATATGACTATAAGACACTAAATTAAATTTTTGAAAAGAACTGACAGGAAGGAAAATATTTTAATTTGCAGAAAACAAATAGCAGAAAGGAAACTAATCCTAAACCACACTTGGCCAAACGGCTAAATTCACTCTACTTATCCTATGATCTGTCTACCATGATTCTATCCATGTAACTAGGCTATCCATGACTTAATTATAATTAAAAAGAGTTAATTTGTATCTTGGAGGGAAGAAAAGGGCTAAAAGAGGCTATTTGGGGGTTTAACACATGAAAGGAGGTTTGGAAGTGGAAAGAGGGGGATAGACCCTTATGAAACTTTATTATAGCATGAGAAATGAATTTGGAGTGGAAAAAACTCAAAAGTGCGATGGAGGACAAAAGTTGCATTGTGCGATGTCACAATTGCAACTTTGAAAGTTTAAAGGGATAGCAATAAAGGTTAACGAAATAATATAAAATGTGCGAAATGTGATTTCCGACGCGTAACGTGGTGGAGTGTGAAGTGGCAGAGTTATGGCATCAGCAAAATAAGCAGTAAGTGTTATGTGAAAAGGTAAATGATGTGATTTGTAATTTCGCAATATCGCAATCGCAAGAATGAGCGGTAAGTGTTTAAAGGTAAAATCTAAATGGCTCGAAGTGTGATTTGCGTTGGGCGACGTGGTGGTGGGACCGATGGTGGGGCGGGGTCGCAATATCACAATTGGCCAGAACAACCGTAAGAGTTAAGGGAGATAGGATGAAAAATACGGGATGCGATTTGTGATAGGGATGACATGGCAGTGGGACCAACGACGGTGCGTGATTTCACAATATCGCAATGGCAAGAAGCGATGGTAAGTGTTAAAGTAGAAAAGGTAAATGGTGCGAAGTGCGATTTGCGATTTCACAATATCGCAATCGCAAGAACCAGTGGTAGGTGTTAAAGATAAAAGGTAAACGATGCGAAGTGAGATTTGTGATTTCACAATATCGCAATCACAAAGAAAAAGCGGTAAGAATTAAAGGTAAAATGTAAATGTTGTGATTTTCAAAGTGGGACATACGGTGGTGGGAGATTCGAGGAGAAAAGGCAGAGGTTGGGTTTCGGTTGTTTTGAATGGTTTTTTCACATTTTTTGCATAAAAAGGGTAAGGCAGCTGTGAACAGAGAAAATAGAGAAATAAGGCTTTGAAGGGCTTAAGTGTGTTAGGAAAAGAAAAGGTAAGTAAAACGCTAAGATGAGAAGAAAAGGAGGGGAATGGAGGCGTAAGAGCAGTTCTCATAAGTGAGACACACCTACAGATTCATACATGGAAACAGACAGAAATGCAGGATGAAATAGTGAAAGAAAGGCTTGGAGTTGGTAGTAAAAATTCCTCCCAAAACTCAAACAAAAAGCAATTTTGGCCCGTGGGAAGGTCTGCCCTACTCGAACTCTATTGACAGAGATGAGAGGGGGGAGACTTGACCACAATTTTTTTTGGGTTTTTCCTCTTTTTTACTATGCATAAGCAATGAAAACTACAGTAGAACAAAAAATAAATAAAAATGAAATTTATCGGAAGCAGATCTAACTTAAATGGCAGAAGAAAAAAAACTAAATGAAAGAAAGGAAAATATAGTGACAACAGAGAAGCTGAGGCACATGGATTGGGCCCTAACCCACGAGACTAGCCCTCTGAAACTTAAATTAGTCGAATGAAATCAGTCTGCTCATTTCATAAAAGAATAAATTCATACATCTCTGAGAGTTTGATCACTGAATAAAACAAAAATCTCAATAGCTCACAACAATAGTTTTGAATGGAATTGAGACTAGATCAGACTAACCCTTCCTAGTTCTAGCTCTGATATATTTATTCTACAGGGTAGTTATGAACAACTCCCTAGAAAATGGTGATTGATTCTACTTGACTCCTAGTGAACAAGGATTGTGTGCACTCTTCTTTGAGTTGCTTGGCTGCCTTTGGAATTCGAATTGCTGGAGAGAATCCTTGGGGATCCTTGGCTAATTTTTGAATTTGAGTTGCTGGAGAGAATGTTTGGGATCCTTCGGCTGCCTTTGAGGGTGGACATTCCTCATATAATTCCTCTTTGTTTTCCCCTCTGAGTCTTTATGATAAAATCCTTATAAAAATGATTAATAATTCCTGATTTTCTGCACTCAACCTTATATTAGGCATTCAGAGTATGTTAGCCTAAATCACCACCTATACTAGCATCATATAACCAAATAATAATAAAAATGCAAGAAAACGAGATCTAAGAAGAAAAAATGTGACTATTAAACCCTCCAAATATGTCTAATGATGGAGCTCATCATCTATCATCAAAGAAAAATCACCAAAGGAGACATATGGAAAACAAAATTCAAAAAAAAAAAAGTTTGTTTGAATGGTTGGTTATGCCCTTTGGGATTTGTAATGCTCCTGCTACTTTCATGCTTGTGATGAATGATGTGTTATAGTATAAGAAAGGTATCTCAGTAACAAGGTTGATGATATGCTTTCTAGACCAATTGTTAGTGCATCTATTATTATTAAGCATATTTATGTCATGCATGAGATCTATGTTGAACAATATTCTTTAGATAATGATTTCAAAGATGTATATGTGACTTTGTGTCAAGGCAACCAAGTAGAGGAATTGGATTATCATGTACATGATAACTTGTTGTACCATCTTGGCAAGATTTTCATTACACAGGGGGAGAGAGTTAAAATCATAAGGGAAGCACATACTTCTCTTATTGCTGGTCTTTTCAGTGTAGGTAAGACGGTGGCACAATTACAGAAGTAATTTTGTTGGCCTCGTATGCATGAAAGTGTGTCACGATTTGTAAGAGGATGTTCATTATGTGCTATTCGTAAGTTTGGAAATAGAAATTTGGGATTGTATACACAATTTCCTATACCTTCTCGTCCATGGGAGAGTGTTTCTATGGAATTTTTAGGAGGTCTACCTATGTCTAGGAGAGGTCATGATTATCTTTATGTAGTTGTGGATAGGTTCAAAAAAATGTGTATTTTTATGCCTTGTAAAAAGCAGATTACAACTGAAAAAACTGCTCATTTATTCTTTTAGAATGCATGGGTTCATTTTGGGTTTCCCACATCCATTGTTAGTGATCGATATTCTCGCTTTTTCGGGAGCTTTTGGTCAAGCTTGTAGGGACACATGGACACTAAATTGAAAAATAGTAAAAAATTTCATCTACAAACATATGACCAAACATAGGTGGTGAATAGGACAATGATACATATTATTCGTGTTTATTGTAGCAAGCATCCTAAGTTGTGGGATGAACATTTGCACTGTATTCAACATGCTTACAACCGGGCCAAGCACTCTTCGACTCAAACCTCGCCATTTGAGGCATATTTGGGATACTTTCCTAAATCTCCTTTAGATTTTATCTTTGGGAAATATGTTTCTATTAATGGTAATGGTGACATAGACAAAGCTAAAATATTCATTGAGAAAGTTCAATTGGTACATCAAACAATTCAAGAACAATTGGAGAAGAGTCAAGTAAAGTACAAGACAAGACATGATAAGCATAATGTATATCACAATTTCCAAGTCGGTGATGAAGTTTGGCTTCACATTAGCAAAGAGAGACTCCAAGGAGAAGGTAAAAAGCTGAAACGAATTTGATATGGTCCATTCAAAATTCTTGAAAATATGGTAATAAAGCCTTCAGGTTGGATTTTCCTTCATACATGCAAATTTATGCAGTCGTTAATGTTGAGAATTTAAGATTGTATGAGCCTCCTTTGATAGAATATCAAGGAGAGAGTGTTCAAATGCCTTCAATTGAATATTTATCTCCTGGATATCTTGAAGAATTGTAGTAAGACACTATCCTTGACAGAAAAACAAGGACTTTAAAGCGAGGAAACGTGGAATACCTTCGTGTGGGGCTCAAGGGTACAAATCCAAGTAAATCCAAATGGATTAAGATTGGAAGGGTGAGATAGCTATACCATCACATGTTTTTCAACCGAGAGTGATATTTTGGGGACCAAAAGCTTCTATTGGGGAGGAATAATCCAGTAGATAAATTTTATGCTCAAATTCAAAGTTCTTAGAATGGAACGAAACCTAGCGCTTGCGTAGATATCATCATTTTGAATCCAGTTCAAATCATTTTGAAAAAAATAGACTCTGTATGCTCCTACAATCGTGTTATGTTCGTTTTTGGAAACAACTAAAAAAATGGTTTTTGGATGAAAAGGGTTGCCTGGTCAGCAGTGCCTACTAATGACTAGACCCTGATTGTACATGGTTGATTGGACCTTTTTGGGCTAATCAGAGTGCGCCACTTGTCATGAGATGTTTGGTTTGAGATGGAGCAATTTCATTGGTTGATGTTTCCACCAACTGCGGAACATCACGTGGGAAAAACAAAAGTCGCCACATGGCACCCTGATGGATGACAATTTGGTTATGGGCAGATAGTACTCTATCGGAATCGAACAATACACCTCAAGTTGGCAAGACCAACGCATTACCAATGCGCCATGAAGTTGTGACTTAACGTATTTGGTTACAAAGTTTAATTTAAAATGTATATGTTAGGAGTTCGGGGGTGGGACGAGGCTAGCCCCAACCCTGGTCACCTCTCCCACTGGAATAAGGGGCAGGACTAGGGGCCAGGGCTTAAAATATTCAACCACCATTAATGTTAGAATTAATTCTTATCGCAAGTGTATGAAAAGAGATCACTTTAGCTGTGTGTGACAAACATCGCTAACAGAAAATATGGCTGCTTAACTTCCTTATATAGGCAATAGATAGTTGAAAAAAATGCAACAAAAACCTATATCTATGCAACAAAAGAAGTTAAATAGTAAAATGAAATAAGAGTTTCTCCAAATATCCATTGGACAAGACAAGATATATAAATAATTTATATGCATTAACACATGGGAAGGGAATAAAGAATGATGTTACCAGTCCCCCTCAACGAGTTCGGTTCTTGGCTGTCCTCAATGCTTCAGATCCATAAGTTTCTCTTTCTCAATGGTGTAGAAAACCCAAGACATGTTGAACTCTATGGGAGCTCAAGAAGCAAAATAGTAATAAAAGCGATCAAAGTATGACAATTACAAAAGGATTAAAGTCCGACCATGATAAAAGGATCAAAGGTAATTAATGAATGGAAAACCCTCCCATTTATAACAAAATATTAAAATATCCTTGATAATGGTGCATAATAAAATATTATTAACCAAGATATAGATATAGCTGCTTGGAATATTTTATTCTATTTTGTTGGAGGGAAAAGGAATTTAAATTTGTTAAATCCCTTTATTTAGAAATAATAAACAAATAAATGCTTTATTTATCATTTCAAGAATGAGGTTAAGGAATAATTTAACAAATAATGATTTATTTTATTATTCCTAAATGATTTAGTCCAATTTAACAAGGAATATTAATTAAATAATGATTTAATTAATTATTCCTAGAGAATATTAATATAAATAATGATTTATCTAATTATTTCTCATTAAATGGGTTAAATATGACCAGCAATATTATTTAAACAGTGGTTTAAGTAATTATTCCTAGAGGAAAATTAAATAAATAAAGATTTATTTAATTATTCCTCATGGGGTTTCCTGTTTGGACTAGAAATAACATAATAAACTATGTTTTATTAAATTATTTCTTATAGTGGAAGCAATTTTACTATGGTAAAATTGGTCTTACATGGTGTATTTAAATCCATCTAATTGTAAATGGTTAGATGACAAAAAAATGGTGTAACAGGTTTTCCCCCAACGTGCGAGCGTTAGAAGCTAATCGTATGACCGAAGTACGTTGTAAGAACACAATAACTAGACACCGAAGGGGAGTCATAGAGAGAGAGAGAGAGAGATAGACGGAGTGAAGCTAGAGAGGAAAATAAACTGAGGGGGCGAGACCTACAAATGATATAAGTCTCCTTTAATGTTTGGGTACCTGTTATCAGTGAGGCGAGGGAGGCATACCCATGCCTACCGAGATGAAAAAGTACAAATAATAATGGTGCGCCTAGTAAAATGAGACTGAGCTATAAAGTAGGTGATATGTTGGCATAAAAATGGGCCAGAAAAAAATATAATCGATCCCACATACATATTGCGCCTTGGACAACAGCCAGGTTTGAATACAATAATATCTGAGTACATGAGATATAATGACAACCAAATAAGCCCTGATAAATAGGAAAGGGCTCTGAAAATATGAATGGATCATTTGAGTGATACATGCTTGCTATAGGTATTGCAAGCGGCTAGAACTGAACCCATCAAATCTATAGAGCTGCATTTGAGGTGGTAACATAAAATGAGGTCATCCGGGCATGTGGGGGGCTACCTAAAGGACCACCCCTCATCAGGTCTGAAACATCTCACACACACCCGGGAATCACTGGAGCAATCTGCTGGATCACCAAACTATCGAGTATATGAATCTCGATCATGCTGAAGTGGAGAAAATGAGAAAAAATCCAGTCAAAGGGAAATAAGGAATCCCTTTTCCTAATCCAAGGCACCGAACAATAATGGAAGATGGAACCAAGATACACCACCCTCTAGACCTGTCTTCTGGAATGAATGTGTTGATGTCGACAAAAGGAGGTCTGCCATAGGTGAGGAAGTGAGGGTCCTCAACTAAGACATGAGATATAATAGTAGAGTGACTGATGGACTAACACTAGGGATTATGATGGAATGGGGGATACTGAGTAGCAAACGGACAACTTCCCTTGTTAGAGCATAAAAATCATGGATGACATGGCAACGAATGAATCGAATTCTGAGGGGATGGGGGACAGTGGGACTGGAGGCCAAAATGGGCTATAGGAGAGAGGGACAATGTGTGAATTAATGGAATACTATAACAAGAGGTAAAGGGACTCAGGACAGACTCCATGAATGCGATGTTGAATCAACTTGGATGCTTTGATCAAGGGCGACTCGATGATGTTGCCACACATAATAAGCCTGGTCGGGACCATAAAAACATGATTAAAATATGGTTACTCATGAAGAAAATTGACACACGCATCAGAAAGTATGAAGGCTAAGTGGTGCCCCAAGTACAAGTGGCACAAGTGAAAAAATTCAATTTTGAGAGGCGGTGAAGTGAGCCTTCTTGGAAAGAAGGTTTTCGGATGAACTATCAAATCACTAAAAACAAAAGGATACCAATTTTAGAACTTGGTGAGAGCTTTCTAATGGTGTTGACGTTTCATCAAATGGCGCTATGGTTTGGATGTAATTGGCGAATGAAAAAATAGGGTTTCAGTTTTAATAGGGCGATTTCTCCCCAATTTGGTTCATTTTCTAGTGGAGTTGTGGTGGAGAGGAGGAAAAGGCCCTAAATCTTGCAGCGTTCATAGAGGACAAACCGACTGCTAGATTCGAGATTCGTCAGTTGCAGTTAGGTGGCCTATCCTTACTCTTCATTTTCAACGGATTAGAATTTTAGATTAGGTTCCCAGAGCTCGAGAACAACACCCTACCTTTCCTCACAGCTGACTCGCACTACCTTGGCCCTGTTTTGCGAAATGGGTTGCAGTTTTCAGAGAGAAAAAATCCGAGCTCGCAGGTACAGGGCTAGCTAAATGCAAGCTGCCAAAAAGTTGGGTTTTGTCCTATTTTTGGCTGGGAACTGGGGCTTGAAATTTTTTATGGAGTTTTTCTTTCTCTAAACTAATAAATATGCTAGGTTTGTGCAGGTATGGCAGAGTTAAAGATTAAATGGAGAAAGAAATATTTGTATGCACTTCGTTCCGAGATCTAGGGGGGATCAGGCGGTCAGAGGCACACTAGTGAGGTATGGGGTTTTCAAGTTGTTTGAGAACCCATTGATGAGGGTAGGGGAGCCCTTGCTATCTAGGATAGTCAGCTACTGGGACCCAAATTTGGAGGTATATGTAGTGCAGGGGTACCAGATCGAGTTGACTATTCAGGACATCTATTTCCTGACCGGTCTCCTACCACTGTGGGTGGTGGGAAATATCCAACGAGTATTATCGCAGGGGCATAACATATCAGAGTTCGTGCAATGCCACTACCAACTAGATGTCTGTGTTAAGGGCACAACTATACTGATTGTGATATAGAGATGAATTATTTAGACTCCACAACATACTAGTCATGGGACTGCTACAGAAGGATCATACACTAGAACAAGATCGCCTTTGTGAAATGTACGAGGTTGGAATTTTCAGTCATATTGAGCTTTGGTGCGATTATTAGCTGCTTCGATGGTTTGCAAGGCAACACAACAGTCTTTGGAAGCATGCTTAAGCATGATAAGTCTTTGTTCTAAAGGTTGGGTATCAGGGAGAAGTTTGACGGCTAAGTGAAGGGAGGGGATTTCACACTCAATCAGTAATACTCCCTCCTCACCAAAAACAAGGTAAAAAGGAGTAAACTTGGTGGCAGTTTTAACAAAAGTTCTATAGGCCCAACAAGTAGGGAAGAGCATAAGGTTCCAGTTAGTTTTGTGCTTGTTCACTATTCGTTGAAGCATATTTTTAATTATTTTATGGACCACTTCAACTTCACCATTACCTTGAGGGTAATAAGACGATGAATATTGGTACTCAAAGCCCAACAGAGAGGATAGATCATGCTATATCTCATCTTCGAAATGTCAACCATGGTTAGAGACCAATTGTTTCGGAACCCCGAATTGAGCGATAACATGGTTAAAGAAAAAGAGTACCGCGGTAGCTATTGTGTTATTGAATGATGGCATGGCCTTAGCCCATTTGGTGAAATAGTCAACTGCCACAATGATATACTTGTGGTTACCAACAGACGGAGGTCAAAACTCCATAAAGTCAATTGCCCACTTGCAAAAGGGACCAGCAGAGATGACAGGATGGAGGGGAGCAGGAGGAGCTCGCTTCTTTGGAGAAAAAAGAAGGTAGTTGGAACAATGTTTGATTGATTCAATGCAATCATTGAAGAGAGAAGGCGAAAAATACCCAATGCGCATGAATTTCTGGGCAGTAGCCAAACCAGAGAGGTGGCCACCACAAGCGCCCCTATGGCAGGCATTAAGGAATTTCTTAGCTTCAACGAGCATGAGAAAACGATGGAGGACAAAATCAACATTGTGACGATATAGATCGTCACCAATGAGAATATAGCAGGGGACTTGGTGTCGTATACATCGTCGAGCATCACGATCAAGATGGGAAGAAATTTTTTGGGTTCACAGGTAGGTAAGGATATCACCATACCATGGTTCATCCGAAGTAATGGCGAACAAGTGTTCATCGGGTAAATCATCATTAACCTGCAGATCTTGTGTACCAGTAGGAAATTTAGAAATTAATTCAGCAAGGGCTAAACCTTTCTTACTCTTGGGTGTGATAAATTTTAGATCTAACTCCTGAGGGATAACAATCCAATGGGCATATTTCCCATTGATGATCCTTCTATTCAATAGGATATCCATAGGGTTGAAATTGATCATGGCCTTAGTGGAACGCGTAATGATATAATGAAGAATTTTTTGGACAAAGAACACAAAGGCTAGCGCCAACTTCTCTTCATGGGAGTAGGACACGGGGGGACCCACAAAATTCTTACTGGCATAATAGATAACATGTTCGTTTTCAGTGTCGTTTTCTTGTATAAGGACCACAACGACCGAATGGGTGGAGGTTGAGATGTACATGATGAAATCCCTCTCAAAGTTAGGAGGCTAATCAAGGTAGAGGAAGTGAGAGCATGTTTTAGGGCATAAAAAGACTATTGAGCATGGTCATCCCAAACTAATGGAATGTTAGATCGCAGGAGTCTTAGAAACCCATGTGTGGTGGTGGAATAGTTAGGGAAGAACCTAAAGTGGAATTTATCTTTGAATTGGAGGCTTTGTAACTGGCACAAGGTACGAAGAATAGGAAGCTCAAGAATTGTTTGAACTTTGAGGGGATTAAGTGTTATACCATATTTGTACAAAATGAAGCCCAAAAGAAGGCCGAAGGGGATGAAAAAGACACACTTTAGCGGGTTGAGGTGGATATTATAATTTCAACATCGGAGAAAGAAGGTACGCAAATCATGGAGGTGTTGTGCCTGATGCCTCCAACGAGTAGTAAGGTCGTCAAGGTAGGCACGGATAATATGAGACAGGTCATGGAAACAGTTGACATGGCCCACTGAAAAGTGGCTCTGACATTCTTTAGGCCGAACATCATGACCCTATAAGCAAAATTTCCCCACAGACTAATGAATGCAATATTTAACTGATCATCATGGCGGATAACTATTTGGTTGTACCTGAAGAAACCATCCATAAAGGATGGGACCTCATGCCCCGCACACTCATCTACGATCTGTTCAATGAACGGTGTGGGGAATTTGTCTTTGGGAGAATATTTTTTCATGTCATGAAGTTCAGTGCAGACACAGATGGTGCCTTATTTCTTGAGAATGGGAATCAGGTTAGAGATGCAATTGGTGTATTCAATGGGATAGATAAAACCAACCTGCTTGAGTTTATCGATTTCGGCTTTGATAGCCTCTCGTCTGGAAGGATTAATGGGTCTCAAATTTTTGATGGACAGGATTGGCATCGGGCCATATATCGATATGATGTTCGACAATGGCAGGATCAAATCCAGGCATCTATGAATAGGACTAGGCGAAAACATCACATAATTCCTTGAATGACTTAATGTAACCCTCAATTTCTTCTAGGGTGCAATGTGCCAGCAAGGCGATGTTTTTTTCTATCCTTGGTTTATCGGAAATGTTGATTTTAATGGGAGGAGAGACATTGGCCATATTTCCTACTTTGAAAGCATCGAGTGTAGGAATGGGATTGATAAACCAATTAACCTCATCAAATATGAAGTCTTTAGACTCCACAACATACTGGTCATTGGACTATTGCAAAAGGAAGTGCGCACGGTGGTGCATATCATCCCAAGGAAAATCAAGGGTGGTCATTGCTTCCATAATGTATTCATCAGAGTGAAAGATGGGGGGACTAGCATAAGAAAGATCACATGACACAGCGGGGCTACTTGACGCATCATCATGAGAGATATGGTTCACATACACATCACTATGGAGGGTAGATGAAGAGCTAGTAGATGAAATATCTACCGATGTTTAGCCCAAGATGATCACCGAAGGAGGTTCAGTTGAAACAACAGGGAATGCCCTAGAGGGGTTTTTGCCAAGGATCTTATGGATGATGATAGATAGAGGATAGTGGCCTAAGGTTCTATCATATCTACATTGGGGGGAGGTATCACAATAGGTGAAGAAATTTCCTCCAGTTCGGCTTGAGCCAAATGCATGTGTAGAGGTGTAGAGGATCCACTACGTTAGGCCTCAATTCGATGCACAACCTAAAGGGTGTTTCAGAAATTGTTGAGATGGGGACAGAGGTGAGAATAGTGGCCATAAAGATCACACAAATCATAAGGGTGATTTGTGTGCAACGATTTGAGTTTCTTAGCTGAATTGGGTAAGGTAATCTGGACTTCTGGGATATCGAATTCAGGAAATGCCTCTTTGACCACACGTTTGAGATGAGGAAGCTCAAGACAATTTTGGGTAGCATGCCCAACAACATCACACAAAGCACACGAAGGTGACTTCTTCCAAGGCTTAGGAGGAGCAGGATTTTTTTGGGAAACCTTATCCTTAGGTTCCTTCTTTCTGGATTTGCCCCCATCACAATATGCTTTCGCAATAGGAGTAGATTCCTGTTGAGGTGGCTAAGGCATTAAAGCAAAGAGAGGGGTCGTAGCGACTAGTTGGACTGGGGTCAAAGTGGTATAAGGTTTTAGCTGGCCAGGCGGTGTTTCGGTTGGGGAATGAATGTACCAAAATGGGATCCCCAGGGTCAAATTGGGAAGGCTCAACGTAGCCATAACAGGCACCGAAAAGACTCCAAAGGGGGGAGCGAGAAACCTTATCTGACTAGATGGGTAATGGCCAGGCGAAATGGCTCCCCACTAATTAAGGCTAGGGGGAACCATTCCTGGTTGAAAATGTGTGGAAGAGACACCAGCATAGGGAGAAGGTCCTTGAAAATAAGGTTCTTAAGGCTCCGTTGAGTGACCACCAGCAGGTTGCGGAGGTGTAGGTTGCTGGTTGGTTGAATTGGATTGCTTGTGGCTAGTCGGAGATGATTGCATCATGCAAACATTTGACGAGCTGGGGTCAACGATAAGAGGGGGGAGACCAGGGAAAGAACCAAGCAAGGTGGAATATTTAAAGACTCCAAGTGAAACACTGGTAAGAGGTGCGACTGATTTCTTATCGGCCACCGAAGATATGATAGACTTGGGGGAGGTCTAGTACTTCGGTTCGCAATATGTCAACTAATCAATGGTAATGATATTTCCATTATGGGAAAATCACATCTTACAGTGAACCACATATGCGACAACAAACATCGCATAGGTATAGCTATGGCCCAAGAGGATATTGTAATCTAAGGGGGCGTCAATAACTTCAATGTCAATACAAACAATATTTCTCGCAAGAGTGATAGGAAAATTACGGTAGATGCCAAGGGGTTGAGAAGATTAATCGTCCCAAAAACGCAAAGTGATGGTGGATGGGGCTAAGTCGGGGGATCTGAGTTTATTCCAAACAGAGGCGGACATCACGCAGGTGGATGCACCCTCATCAATGATACATCACGAAACAATAGAATTACGAATCTTGACTGGTATTTGGAAGGCGATAGATGAAGGTAAGGGGGGATGTTCTGAATTTTCAACATCAAAGATGATCAAATGATCATATGAAGGATCCAAAACACCCAGAGCAGATAATAGAGCTTTATGTTTTTAAGGGCACGACTGGAGGACTTCCAGTGTTGACATGGCAGTAGGAGATTGTGCCAAGTCATCTACTATGCTGTAAGAGTGGGCAGCTTTGGCAGAAGCAACATTTCGGTGTAATGGCCCTTTGGGGATCTTGGGAATAACCTATACCTGTGGCTGAGGGATATATAAAGGAGCATTGAGTGTCTAAATGGAATCTGTGGAAACTTTGGTTTGGGACTCAGTTGCAGACAAAGCAGGTGGATTGCCATATTGGCGTGACCGAGTTTGAAGGTTGACATCAGCGGTATTAACTTATTCAAAATTCATTATGAGAATCTGGTATTCAGGGGTACCATATTGGGGAGGTTGAGGGGTGGCCTGACCTTGAGGGGGTTGGGCAGCCACATATCCTTGTTGAGGGAAAGGATTAGTGAAAACAACTAGTTGAAATGGCACAATATTTGGAGGAGTCAAAGCAGTGGCTTGCGGTCCTCTGGATGTTGCTTATGCTTCTCACAACTGGCGCATCTGGGGTAAAAGGGGACAATCATGAGTATAATGGCCATGGAAACCATAAAAATAATAAGGCTTGTTTTTATGAAGAGGCATGTTCTTCTTGGGTTGATTGAAATGTTGCTGGTTGTTAGTGTTAGGTGGGTTCACTTGGGGTGTGTTTGGTTGATTACCTTGATGCCCTTGATTACCTTGCACTGGTTGATTTTGGTTTCCTTTCCCATTTTTCTTGGAATTAGGAGGATTAGTCACACTCTACTGCGCATACACTTAAGTCGAAGGGGGAGGTGGATGCTACGACGGAGGTTGAGAAGGCATGGGAGGATGGAGTGCAGATGCCATAAGGGCTGGAGCACTGGGCTGCAGATAAAGATAGAAAGGAGGTTGAGAAACATTGGGGTAAATGCGTTGAGCGATAAGAGGCCCTGATATCGATTGATGCAATGGGGCGAATGTGATTTGTATTGGATACATACTTGATGGAGGGGGATAAGTGCTAGAGGAGTTGGCCCCTCCTGAGGGAAACCATAACTCATGGGAGGATGAGTATACAGATGTGAAAGAGATCCAACGATACCGTTGGCGGTGTGAGATGCCCCCAGTGCATTGGCACCACCAGATCTAGGAAGATATGGTAAAACGACATAAACATAACCAGATTGGGCGTAAATCAAGTCATATTTCAACGTGATTTGGAGAGCTTCTTCCTATTTCTAAGGAAAGTGAGATGCGATATATTTACCAATAGATGGAAAAATCATTATGAGAAACCAATCCATATAGACATGGTCGTCGAATGTAGGAGCTCGACATAAGATCCTCCTTCTACGCCATTCTTGGCATGGTCAGAAAGGAGGGTGGCAGAAGTTTGATGGAATGTGGTCAAAAAATTGGTACCAGTATCATATCAGAAAGGTAGCTGGATGTAGGACAAAAACACTTCAGCAAGAGTCGCAAAAGTGGAATGTGAGGCAGAGGCCTGTTCCACATACCACTTTGCAGCATCTCCAGTGAGGTACACTGGAATAACCGAAGACAAATGGAGTCATCAGTGATAGAATTGGGCAAACACCACATGTGAAAGGAGGAGACATGATTAGTGGGGTCCTCCCTAGAGTTTCCTTCGAACTTAGGGATGTCAGAAGGAAGCTTAGTTGGCATAACAAGCCAACCTGGATCATGGTGTGTAACTGGCTGAAATCGGGGAGGCTTAAACCTACCATAAAAGGTAGCAAAGGAGTAGCCATAATGGTTATGGTAGTGGTTCCACTAATAGTAGCTCTAGATTTAGGGCCAGGGCGACCACCAGCTTGAGGACCAACACCTACATTAGTGCTTGAAATGGTGACAGAATGAGGTGAAGGAGAACCGGGTTCAGAATTAGAGTGAGGGCCTGATGGACCATAATCAAAGCTAGTATGGGGACTCGGTGGAGGACTAAATTGGACTCGACACTTTGGAGTAAGTCTTCCTAACAGAAACTAAGGATGAAGGCATAGGAGTCTTCAGGATAAGCGCCTTGGGGGTGTAATGATGGCAAGAGACAAATACCCAAATAAGATGGAAGAGTAATAAACAAAGGCTCAGAGGGGTAGATAAATTAATTACGATGTTTATGTCTTGGCTTGGCGGTGTAAACCAAGTGCTCTTCGCTTTAGGTGTGCGTGTGTGGAAGCTGTGTGTTAATTTTAATTAAGCCTAGATATTTGTGTATAAAAAAAAATAAAAAATGTCGTATAATTGTAAATAAAACTACAACGACAGTAAAATAAACAACTAAAGATGCATAAATTCAACCCAAAAAGAAGGGTTCCCAAACAACTGTTCTAAAAGGTGGTCAAAATTGACTCAAAAAACAAAAAATGGCAAAAATATCTAAGGTCTAAGGGACAGGGATCTCATGACTCAGATCTACTAGAAAAGGTGCAGAAAACAACAAGAAACCAGAGGAAAAAATGCTGCAAAAAAGGAGTCGAAAGGTTAAAACCCTAAGGGAAACAAGGGGAAACCTAAGGGAGAGAACAAAAAAAACTCAAGAGGGGGTTTTGGATGGAATAATAAGCGATATAAAGGGATCTAAAAGAAGGATAGATAAGACCCTAAACAATGGCTGAAAGTGATGCAAAATCTTAGACTACCTACTCAGCTATATCCCTCCTAAAAAGGTGGAAGCATACTGAAACCTTAAGGGGATTGGTCCTACTTCAAGGAGACAAACTGAGCATATCCAGGCCTAATATGGGTTGAGACAGAGGTCAGAAAACCCTGAATAGTGCTTGCGGCGAACCCTGACTGTAACAGAAAAAATCCCGAAAAAATTTGCAGCTTGCAGGTACTGACATGTATGCTTCTGAAATCGCAATTTTGGGCCTAGAAGGTGCGACATGAGCCTGAACTCACAGGTTCTGGGCTGAAAAGTGCGAGCTGTAGTTCCGGGAGTGTCCGGCGGCAGGTTGCGGAAAAAATTATCGTCACTGGCGCAACTGATACATGTTACCTACAGAAAACACCTAGAAACACTCGGAAGTTAGAATTTTTACAGTTTTAGGGCATAAAAGGTAAAAACCCACATTGAGAGACTAAAAATAGCGGAATAAAAACCCTAGTTACTGAAATAGCTAGTCATGCAGGAATCTGAATAAAACCCAGTGGAGTTGCCAATTTTTAGAATGAATTGTTAATGCAAGTCTACGAAAAGAGGTCACTTTAATTGTGTGTGCATTAGAGAACTTTTGAGGTATAGAATAGGCCTCCTAAGAAAAATTTAAAACCAAAATAAAATATGTAAAAACCAATAGGATTCAATATGATGATGTTAACCATGGGGGACGATTCACCATATTTGGGGTACAAAAATAAAAAGATTAAAAAATAATAAAATAATAAAACTACTTTTTCAACTTGTATTTTAAGCTTATCTCCCTAAGGTTTTACTCAAATTTTGAGCGGGAATATTCATTGGATGCAAAATTAAATTCCTCATCCAAGGAGTATCATTGCTGCATGCTTTTGATGGACCCTGCTACATGAAAAATGAGAAATACATGAAAAAACGTGATTGCAATCACGTTTTTTCATGTATTTCTCATTTTTCATGTAGCAGGGTCCATCAAAAGCATGCAACAACGATACTCCTGCAATCACGTTTTTTCATGTATTTCTCATTTTTCATGTAGCAGGGTCCACCAAAAGCATGCAATAACGATACTCCTGCAATCACGTTTTTCATGAATTTCTAATTTTTCAAGTAGAAGGGTCCATTGAAAGTATGAAACATGGTTACTCCTTGGACGAGGAATCAAATTTTGCATCCAACAGGTGTTCCCACTCGAAATTTGAGTAAACCCATAGGGCGATAAGTTGAAAATGTTTTTTAATTTTTCCCTTTAAAATTTGATGATGTAATGTAATATTATTTTATAATTTCCACTATTATTTTATAATTTTCTTAGGAGGCCCATTTTAGACCTAAAAATTCCCCTAATGAAAAACAAACCTAACAAAAAATATGGCTACTTAACTTAGATCGGAAATAGATATTCGAAACAAATGCAACAAAAACACAGATGTATGCAGTAAAAGAAGTTGAACAGTAAAATGAAATAAGAGTTTCTCCAAATATCTAATGGAAAATACAAGCTATACAATTTTTTTATATGTATTAGCACCTGTGAAGGGCGCAAAGAATGATGTTATCAGTCCCCCCTCAATGGGATGGGTTCTTGGTTGTCCTCAATGCTTCAGATCTAGAAGTTTCTCTCTCTCAATGGTGTAGAAAACCCAAGACGTGTTGAACTCTATGGGAGCTCAAGAAGCAAAATAGTAATATAAGCATTCAAAGTATGAATAGGACAAAAGGTTCAAATTTCGACCATGATAAAAGGATCAAATGTAAATAATGAATGGAAAACCCTCCTATTTATAACAAAATATTGAGTTATCCTTGATAATGGTTTATAAAAAAATATTATTAACCAAGATCTAGATCTAACTGCTTGGAATATTTTATTATGTTTTATCAGAGGGAAAAGGAGTTTAAATTGGTTAAATCCATTTATTTAGAAATAATAAAAAAATAATGATTTAATTATCATTTCAAGGATGGGGTTAAGAAATAATTTAACAAATAATGAATTATTTTATTATTCCTAAATGATTTAGTCAAAATTCGAGTGGGGAGATGGTGAGGGAAGTCCGAAAACCTAACCATGGCGGTGGGAGTCAGATACTAGAGCACTGGGCCACGATGCAGGCGATGGTATGAGGGAGGTAAGGACGTGACAACCATCCCTAGCCATTAGAGTATGACAGACACCTGGGTTTTTTGCAGCTATCCATGCCGAGCTTGGGAGGTGGAGCCAAGGAACGAAAGGCAAGAGGTTTAGGATGGAAGACACAACCATTTCAAACCCTAAACTTGTTGCCATACAGTGGTGTAATATCGCAGTCACGAGGTCGAAGTTTTTTTTGCGCTGTCGGAGTGTTTTGCTTTCGTTTGACTATTACAGGAACCATGGTTAGGGAACGAGACTCTTTAGACTTAGATCCCGCGCCAGAATATTTGTTAGTTGTCTGGGGATACGAAGTGTCGATGAAGAACTTGGAGAGGTATATTTTGGAAAATAGTGGAGCAGGGTTGAAGTTCAAAGGATCAAGAGAGGCATGGGATACTACGAACGGTGCAGGTTTCTTAGATGAAAGTTTGTAGAGAACATATAATTGTGCCTGGAAGGAAGAGAGAGCTCCAGGTGAACACCGGCAGCTGAAAAACCCTAGGATGGCTGGAATAGCTGATGCCACGAAAAATCATGTAAGTTCCTTACTTCCAGGTGATTTACAGATTTCATTTTTTCACGGGGGTTGGAAGATATCATAGCAAGCTATGGTATTTATGGTAATGTAGGGCTCAAGGGTTTCTTGGAAGAGAATCACAGATTTCAGGATCCGGTTAGAGGAGTCCATTTGGACACTCCTAGCACCCACAAAAGTACCCTTTAGTGTAAAGGGACCAGAATTTTTGAAGATCTATATTTTTCCTAGGGGAGTGAAGTGATGAGATCCTGGCTGGGGGTGGGAAATTTTTTTTCTCAAAACCTAGTGTTTTGCGGCTGCCTGTGTTGGGATCTATGGGCATGTTGCATCCTTTGACTCAAGCCGAGGAGCAGGAGAAGTGCTCCAGAACCCACATAGGAGAGGAGGTGTAGGTGGTTGTTGCGGCCACCAAAATCCAAGTAGAAAGGGGTACCTCTCGGGAGAAATCCCATCAGCTATCGAAAGGGCAACCTGGGTCGCTCGAACCTGAAGGACCAGATGCTAACGAAAGTCCATTGGAGGGTGAGGAAGGAGGTAGGAGTGGGGTTGCAGGAAATAAGAGAAAGAAATATAATTTGATTAGAAATAAGGAGGAGAGCCCATGTTGTGTCTTTGGCATTGATATTCTTATGGAAGAAGTTATGGAAGCTGCAGAAACTATCCTAGTAGGCAGGGCAAGAGGGAGGAAATATTTGGCAAATTACATATCAGAATGGACAATATCGACATGTGATGATGCTCCAGGGCATCCTACTAAAGTTAAAACCCTAGCCCAAGGCTGGTTTATGATTAAATTCACAAAAAAGGAACACCTGGAATGGTTGATGAATCAGAACTGGAACTTCAGAAAAATACCTATTTTTTTCAAGAAGTGGACTCCATTGTTCGATGCACAAAGGGAGAAAATTTAAGAAACCCCGGTTTGGGTAAAATTCCTGGGGCTGTCGATTCCCTTCTAGATGGAATCGACCTTTAGATCAATAGGAAACACTCTGGGTAGTTACTGGAAGCAGATCAGTCATTCGTTTAGACTATGGACCTGAGTGCAGCAAGAATTCTGGTCAATCTAAACCCTAAAGAGGGACTAGTAGAATAAATGCATCTTAAATACAAGGAAATAGAGCTCACTCAGATGCTGTATTACGAACACATGCCCTTTCAATGTCACCAATGTCACAAATATGGCCATCTAGCGAAGGAATGTCCACTTGGCCATTGAAGGAAAATGAAATAGAAGGGGGTGTCTTGAATGCCAGAAATGTCCCCAGTAACAAAAGAGCCTAGAGAAGTTGAGGGTGATCTAATGGAAGGTGTCGAAGGATCCTGCAGACAACAGACAGAAGAATATCCTCTAGACATGCAAGTCAAGCCAAACAACCCTATTTCTATCATCTAAGAAGTGGAGCAGCCACCAACTCCCTCCCCCCTTCATAAAGCTGAGGTCATGTTAACTCTTCAGGAGGGTAGGATCCTAGAATTTTCCTCCTCTCCTTACACATCTTTGTGTACTTCTGTTTTTTCTATTTCAAGGCCTGGTCCTTCTAGGCCATCTCATATGAAATCTATGCAAATGAAAAATGAATTGAATACTCTAGACAATATCATAACCTCGATCCCCGATATCCCCTCTGATGTTCCTCTCATCCAGGACGATGGCCCTCTCCCTCCTCTGCCTTGTCCTCCTGAAAACCCCCCTTATAATTTAAGGTCCAAAATGAAGAAGTCTATGCTGGAGGAGGTAATTGGAGGTCTGGGGCCTTCATCTATTTCGGTTGGCCCTAGAAAAACGAGGGGTCGGAAGTCCAACCTTTCCAAAGCTCAGGTTAGTGCCAAAATTGACATTGCAGATGGGAAGCAACTTTCCTTATTAGGGGTGCTTAGAGCAGTGAAGACCCCCTCCCTAGGTTATCAATGATCATTCTCTCTTTCAATTCCAGGGGTTTTTCTAGTCAACACAAAAAACTAGCACTTAGGGTTTTGATGAAGTCATACAAGTTTAATTTCATTATGTTACAAGAGACTTTGAGGGTGGGGGAGGAAGTGGCGGGAGATTTGTCCACGTTGTTTCCGAGTTTGTCCTTTATGGCTCTAGATGCCCAAGGAAGGTTAAGGGGTTTGGAAATGGGAATAAAATCTAGAATATTGAAGGAGATATCCTCCTAGGGTTTCAAAAATGCTTTATCAATGGAGATCTATTCAAATGATCTCTGGCACTCTCTCTTGCTTCTTAATGTGTATGGTCCTTGTGTGGATAGGCTTCAGTACTGGAACAATATATTTGCAAAGACTTGTCTGAAAAACCCTAATCTCATCCTGGGAGGGGACTTGAATTTTTCCTTGGGGATATCTGAATCATGGAGCCCCTCTGCCGGAGCAGATGCCCTTACTATTTTTTTCCTCAACAAGCTAGTGTCCACTCACTTGGTAGATGCTAACCTGATTAAACCCAGGCCTACTTGGAGGAACAAAAGAGCCGGAGACGATAGGGTGGAAAATAAACTGGACTTCTTTCTCATTAATGAAGAGCTGGTAGCTTGAGCCTCTGTCTTTCGGCATTGGGTAGGGAAAGGAGGTATTTATGACCATCTTCCCATCCTTTTGGAAATTAAGGGTCTAAACAAGAAACCGGGGGTGCCCTTCAAGTTCAAATCATCGTGGCTTAAAGATGAGTCGTTCAACCATTTTTTCCATGCCACCTGGAGGAAGGGAGGGGAGGATAGGCAGGGAACTAAGAGCTCTGTATTTATGAAAAATATAAAGAGAATGAAAAAAGATACCTTGGAATGGGAAAAAGAAAAAAACCTCAGGGAGGAGGAAGCCCTGCGGATGATAAATGAAGAAATAGACTTCCTTGAGAGGCCAGAGGGTGTGGGTTATGCTTCAATTGATATGAGGGACATAGTTAAGAGCCTTGAATCAGCAAGAAATAAAATCTTATTGGAAAATGAAGAAATTTGGCGCCTTAAAAGTAGGGAAATTTGGTTGGCAACAGGGGATGAAAACATAATTTTTTTCTAGAAATATGAAAAAGGAAGGAAACATATAAATACCATATGGGGGATGCAAACGAACGAAGGAAGTACTGCTAGAAAATTTGAGGAATTATCATCTTTGGGATGTAAACATTTCGAATCCTTATTCAAAGCTCCATCGGAGACCTCTATAGCCGAAGTGATCAAAGTGGCCCAGTTTTTCCCCAGATATATTGAAGAAGAGGGGAATGATAGTATAATGGATCCTGTGTCAAAAGAGTAAGTGGAAGGGATTCTCAAGGAAATGCAAAAGGATAAGAGCCCGAGGCTTGATGGATGGATGACAAAATTCTTTCAATTTTTTTTTGAATCTTTGGGAGAGGATCTTCTAGCGGTGGTAGAAGAGTCAGGGAGCATGGGTACCATCTATCAACCTTTCAATTCCACCTTCCTCGCCCTCATTCCCAAAAAGGGGGACCCTAGATCTTTTGAAGACTTCAGACCTATTTCTCTTTGTACATGCATTTACAAAATCATTGCAAAGGTGATAGCAACCCATCTAAATCCTTTCCTCTCAAAAAATATTTCGTTGGAACAATTTGGGTTTTTGGATAGAAGGAAAATACATGAGGCGGTGGGGGTGGCATAGCAAACATTACACATCTTGAAAAGAAGCAGGAAAAAAGGAGCCATAGTAAAAATTGATCTTACCAAGGGATACAATGGAATAAGCTGGATGTATCTTCGAATGCTCCTAGCCCATCTGGGATTCTGGATTGATTTTATCAACTAGGTGATGGGGTGTATCACAACCACCAGTATTTCCATCCTGATCAATGGGGCTACAACCCTCTTTTTTTAAAATCAAAGAGGCCTTCGCAAGGGGTTCCCTTTATCTCCTCTACTCTTCCTCCTTACTGCGGAAGGACTCAGCCATATGATCCATGATGAAAAAAGAAAAGGGGAAGTGAAAGGTATCAAGGTAGTAGTACACCTTTCCATTACTCATCTGCTCTCTGTTGATGACATTCTTCTATTCAGTAATGGAAGCATAGAAGACATTCGAAGGATCAAAGCTGTGCTTGATCTTTTCCTAAAGGCCACAAGGTTAAGCATCAACAGTGAGAAATCCTCCGTTACCATTGAAGGTTTCACTCGAGCCGAAGTGGAAAGAATCTCAAATGTGCTGCGCTTTGAATTAAAATTGCTCCATGATAGTTTCAAATACTTGGGTTTCCACTTAAAGCCAAACTCTGATTTAGAATTTAGGACTGGCACTGGCTTGTGGCAAAAAATGAATCAAGAATGAAGCACTGGAGCTTTAAATGGATATCCCGAGCAGGGAGGCTTGTGTTGATCAAATATATAGCTATGGACATCCTAGTGTATTGGGCCGCTCTAACATGGATCCCGAAAAGTATCCTCTCTAGAATAAATAATCTCTGTAGCAGGTTCCTATGGGCGGGCTCAAAGACCGATCATGTAATGTTTTAGGTGGCATGGAAGAAAATAGAGATACCAAAGGCCTGGGGAGGTTTGGGAATTAAGGAGTTCACATCCTTCACCCTCTCTCTGGCAGAAAAATTGGGGTGGAAACTCATCACCGTGGAGAACTTATGGACATCTATGATAAAAAGTAAATACATTGACCCGAATCCAATAGATGAATGGTTGTGCCTCCCTGCAAATAAAGTGAAAAATGCTTTGATCGTCTAGAAAGCCATGCTGGCATCGATCAAGACCACTGAACAGGGGATGGTATGGTTTGTAGGGGATGGTGCATAGGTCAGGCTTGGTATTTACCCGTGGGTGGGGTGCAATGGGGGTTATGCACTTTCTAGAGAATTACTTGACCATCTTGAAAACCGAGGCTTCTGCACTCTGAGCCATATTGTTTAGTTTGGCCAGTCAACCATTTGGAGAAAAGAATGGATGTCAGGAGAGACCCTAAAACTTGAAGACAGGTGGAGAGAGGAGTGGCAGGGCTTTATCAGTGAGCTCCATAGAACAAACGTCCAAATTCAGGAGAGGCCGAATGAGATTAGGTGGGTTCATTCCCCTTCAGGTCAGTACACAACAAAATTTGGCTACAAATGGTTAATGACATAGAAAGGATGGGCGAAGCCGGAGTGGTGGTTCAATTCTCTATGGGAGCTTAAAGTTCCGATGAAATCAAAACTTTTCTTTTGTTGCATTTTACAGAACAAAGTTCCCTCCTAGGAAAATCTGCAAAGAAGGGGCAAGATAGGTCTTGGATGGTGCACCCTATGCAAATCAAGCTAGGAGTCTGTGCATCACCTTTTTCTTTCTTATGCATTAACAACACCCTATGGGTTGAAAATATGAGGCTTCTAAACCTTTCCCAGAGATGGGAAGGTCAAACCTTCTTGGAGGCTTGGAAAAGATGGTGGAATGAAGCTCCAAATCACTGAGTGAGGAACATTCCGCTTATTTTCGCATGGGGTACTTGGATAGCAAGGAACCAATTCATATTTCAAGATATCCTGTTTCCCATAAATCTTATAGCTTCGGAAGGGGTATCTATATATGAAAATATCCCCATCCTTAAGGAATCCCAACATGTCAGAACCATCTAAATGGAAAATATTATGGGAGAAATCTCATGGGCCTACTTTGATGGGGCCTCTGATCCAAAAAATAGGTGTGGAGCAGGGCTCACTATACACCTCCCCTTTGGAAAAGTTTACAAATCTTCTGTCAGACTTGAACCTGGAAAAAATAACTTTGCAGAACTCAAAGATCTACATCTTCTTCTGTGCTGGCTCACTTATCTTAAGCTGAGAGAAGCTCAAATATTTGGTGAATCTATGAATATCATAAAATGGTTTAAAAGAACGCAAAGATGCCTCAACTATATTCTGATTCCTTTATTAGAAGAGGTCCTAGTCTTAAAATCTTTATTTAATCAAATCTCTACTTGTCATATTTACAGGGAACGAAATAGTGATGCAGACCTCCTTTCTAAGGAGGGTGTTCAACAAGATTTAGGGTTTTGAGTAGAAAAAGAGTTTTATGGAGAGCTGGTTCGAATCATGGAACAAACTCCTTTTGCTCGCTAAAAATATCCTACATCCAGTTTTTATTTTTTGTTTTTTGTTATTGTTGTTATCCGTCTTTGAATTAAATTACCAATTTTTTATAACTATTTCAACAATACTGATCTATACTTTAACCCCACCACTCTCTGTTTCGATTATTTTCCTCTTAAGAGGAGATTTGGGAGAAAACGTGGGGGTATTTTTTGTCTTTATTTTAAACTCTCTACATTTGGAAGGGTGTCTCCCACCCAGGTGTTCTGCTTGGATAAGCTCAACAACAGGACTTCATTTGATCCCTGTTTAGGGTGGATTTTTACCTATATATAGGAAAGTCCGGGGGCCGAAGAAGACACACACTCATATTTTTTTGAAATGGCTGGGGGGAAACGATTAATAACGTTTTTCTTCCAATCAGCTGCAACTCCATGTTTTTTCCTTCCTCCTAAAAAAAAATATGAAAACATTCAGTTCATTGAATGCCAAGTGCATATACTATGTAACGTTCTATATACTTAATGGAAAGTTCAATTTTTTCTTTTGGGAAAAAAATGATATAGTCAAATTTAACAAGGAATATTAATTAAATAATGATTTAATTAATTATTCCTACAGAATAGTAAGATAAATAATGACTTATCTAATTATTTCTCATTAATTGGGTTAAATATGACTAGGAATATTATTTAAACAATGGTTTAATTAAATATTCCTAGAGAAAAATCAAATAAATAAAGATTTATTTAATTATTCCTCATGGGGTTTATTGTCTGGACTAGAAATAACTTAATAAACTATTTTTTATTAAATGATTTCTTATAGTGAAAGCAATTTTACTATGGTAAAATTTTTCTTACATGGTGTATTTCGATCCATCTAATTGTAAATGGTTAGATGACCAAAAATTAGTTTAAAAATTAATAATAAAAAAATTGGTCATTTGGCTAAATTATGCAAACTAACAGTCTCACAATTTACACTGGATGTTGGAAAAAAAGTCACCCGATTAGCACTTTTTGGGGTGAAATTGTAGGGTAGTTTGCAGAAAGGTCAAAATTGTAGGACAAATTGCTGGAAAACTTGTGGAGATCATAACTTCTTCAATTTTTGGCCTTTTTGGGACCAGAAAGATGCTATAAAGGGGTTTTTGATAGTCCTAAAGCCATTAGAGCTATCAATACAACCATTTGAGCACTGTAAATATATGTAAACACCATTTCTTGATCATAATAAAAGAGGCCCAACCATTGGAAGGTGGACCAGGAGACATAACCTAGGAGGGGTGAACTCCTTCATCAATTATTGTTGTGTGTTTACTGTTATGGTGATATTGTCTTGTATTTTCTGCAAAAATTCAGTTCACAATTCATGTTTATGTGTTTACTAATTTGAAAAAAGAGGATTAAAATGTAATTGAATCACTTGCAAAATTTCACAAACCTCAAGCAATTTTTAAATATATATCAGTTTACCATGATTTTTCATGGTAAACCATGGTTGATATTATAAATCCAAGGGAAAAATAAACCCAAGGAATTAATACTAAAAACAAAATGGATTATAAATGCAAGGGAATAATATTAAATCCGAGGGAATACAAAAAGAAGGTAAATAAACCCTAAGATAAATATTATAAACCCTTAAATAAACATGCTTTACCATGGTTTATTTTCATATTGAGATAATATTTGTCATAATGCGACATTGGACCATCAGATTAATAGACTCAAGGGAGTGATCTTATAAATGCAAGTGATTAATACTAAAACCCCAAGGGAATAATATTAAACCTAAGGGACTAATATTATTTACCCAAGGTATAAAAACGCTAAGATAAATATTATAAACACTAAAATAAACATGGTTGACAATGGATGAATAATATTAAACCCAAGGGACTAATATTATAAACCCAAGGTATATAAACCCAGACATAAATATTATAAACACTAAAATAAACATGGTTGAATATAGTTGACCATTGTTTATTTTCATATTGAGATAATCCTTGTCACAATGCAACGTTGGTCCATGGTTGACCATGGTTTATTTTCATATCGAGAGAACATTTTTCATAATGCGACATTCGACCATGGTGGACCATGGTTTATTTTCATATTGAGACAATTTTTGTCACAATGCAACGTTGGACCATGGTTTACCATGATATATTTTATAAGACATGGTTGACCATGATTGGTATTAAAAACCCAAGGGATTTTAAACCCAAGGGAATAATATTAAACCCAAAGGAATAATATCAAACCCTATGAAAATGAACCCTTATATTGATAAACCCAAGGGAATAATATTAAACACTAGGAATATGAACTCTTAAATTAAGATACCCATGATTGACTAGTTAACCATGATTGATTTTAATATCGAGACAATCTTTGTCAGAATGTGACATTTGACCATGGTTGATTTTCATATTGAGACAATATTTGTCACAATGCAATGTTGGACCATGGTTGACCATGATTGACCATCGCTGACCATGATTGATTTTATAAAACATGGTTGGCCATGACTAACCATGGTTGACCATGATTGATATTATAAACCCAAGGGAATAATTAACCCAATGGATTAACACTAAAAACCAAAAGGATTATAAACCCAAGGGAATAATATTAAACCCAAGGGAATTATATAAATCCAAGATATACAAACCCTAAGATAAATATTATAAACCCTTAAATATACATGGTTGAACATGGTTTATTTTCATATTATTCCTTTGGTTTAATATTAATAGTTATACCTTGGGTTTAATATTATTATTTACAGGCCCATAAACACACCAACATAGAAATCTATAAATTATATGAGCTATAGTTGAATGTGCACAAACCTTGTAGACATGACACTCTTCTATAATGGCTTATACATTAAAATTTAAAAAATGAACAATATGTATGTTGCCATTACTGTATAATGATATTAATTGTACATGCATAAACACTTATATTAGAAAATAAAATCCTTCCCCGTTCGCCCCAAGGGAATAATATTAAACCCAAGGGACAGATATTATAAACCCAAGGTAGATAAACCCTAAGATACATATTATAAACACTAAAATAAACATTGTTGATCATGGTTGACCATGGTTTATTTTCATATCGAAACAATCCTTGTCACAATGCGGTGTTGGTCCATGGTTGACCATGGTTGATTTTCATATCAAGATAATCTTTTTCATAATGTGATGTTTGACCATGGTTGATTTTCATATTGAGACAATCTTTTCCACACTTTGACGTTGAACCATGATTGACCATGATTTATTTTATAAACATGGTTGACCATGGTTGACCATGATTGACCATGATTGATATTATAAACTCAAAGGATTAATACTAAAAACGCAAGAGGTTATAAACCCTAGGGAATCATACTAAACCTGAAAGAACAATATTAAACTCTAGGAATATTAAATATTAGATTAATCAACCCAAGGGATTGATATCATAAACCCAAGGAAATAATATTAAACCTTAGGAATATGAGCCCTTAAATTAATATACCCATGATTGATTGGTTGACCATGGTTGATTTTCATATTCATGCAATCTTCATCAGAATGCAACGTTGAACCATGGTTGACCATGATTTAGCATCGTTGACCATGTTTGATATTATAAACCCAAGGGAATAATAAACCCATTGGATTGACACTAAAAACCAAAGGGATTATAAACCCAAGGGAATAATATTAAACCCAAGGGAATAATATAAACACAAGGTATACAAACCCTACAATAAATATTATAAACCCTTAAATAAACATGGTTGGCCATGGTTGATTTTCATATTATCCTTTGGGTTTAATAATTATTCCTTGGGTTTAATAATAATTATCCCTTGGGTTTAATATTATTATTTACAGTTCCATAAACACACAAGTATCGAAATAGATAAATTATATGAGCTACAATTGAATGTGTGCAAACCTTGTAGACACGACACTTTTATATAAGGTCTTATACATTAAAATTTAAAAAACAAATAGTATATATGTTCCCATTACTGTATAATTTTATTAATTGCACATATATAAACGTTCAAATTACAAAATAAAACCCTTCCCCGATGACCCCGTGTTGTCGAAACAAAACTCTCTCTGCTAAGGGAAAAGTAATAACTGTGACACAACTTTAATTTTACAAACACATTAAAAATTATTACATCATTTGATCAAAGAAAAATGCATAACATTCCACTATTTAAAGATTTTATAGATGAATGTTTTATTTAATATTTCAATTCACCAAAATATTATATATAACATTAAGTTAAATTAAATTAATTTAATATATTAAGTAGGCAATATCAAAATATGTTATCTCATAAAATATTAGAATATATAAATTAATCAAATATATATATTAGTTAAAACTATTAATATTTAAAATTAACATTAAAATATATTAATAAAAATATATATTTTATCTATAAAATTTCTACTGTAATTATTATTTATATATTTTTAAAATTTTCAATTTCGTTAAATTTAAATATATTACAATAAAAATAATGCTCTTTATAAAACTAGCTAGGTAGGCCTAGGTATGAAGGTAGGTGCATTTCCTCGCCTGGTTCTGCCTTGCTAGTGCTAGTGGTTAAGTCAATTAGGTGTGTTGGGTGGCTGTTGTGCCTATTAGGTTAGGTGTGTGCCTCCCTTCTTCATGGTTAGAAGGTGTGCCTGTCTCTAGTTTTGTTTTGATGGCCACATCGACCCACATTGATCAGTGAATTGACAAGAGAGTTCATTGTTTCACTTGATTCAATTCGTCACCGTGCTTCTTCCACTTTTCCCTCCTATTGGACACACGAACCGAAAGGTTGGGTGGCAGATGAATCAGGGTTTGGCAATGGGTTTTTTATACAAAGCAAAGGCTGAAACGCCCCCAGCTGGGATTCTATCTGGTTTGTATGCCCTCATAGAGAAGATTGTTTGTACCCTTCATAATACTTCGTGACATTTATTTTTATGATTGTTGACACCTAATTCTTGGGATTTGGTGAAAATGTAAACATAAAATAAGGAGAGATGGAATATGAAGAGAAATCCAGAGATGAATCCCAAGAGTCTTTCCCTCCATGTATATATTTGTGTGCACCCTTAATGAAAAATACAATTAAGTTTGTGGAGTTACCTCTTAATTTGATATAGTATCAGAGCCAACTCCATTTTTAAACTTTCTATCCATGATGATGTAATTCCCTTCTGTAATATTCTTGCAGCTCTGCCATTCCTACCATATTCTCTGTCCTTCTACCATTTTTTTTCTGTCTGTCATATCTTCCAAATTCCAGCCATCCTCAACCTATTTTGTGTACTTCCTTGGAGTGATTTTCGTTCCTTAGTGTGCTGGCATGCTACCTCCTCTGTAAAATTTGTAATAAAAAAAAGTGTTATACCTGTGGATTTTGACTGAGGAGTTCAATGGTATGAAAGTGTTGTTCGATGAATATTTTATGACAACGTTGTTTTCCATACCGTTGGCCAGCGGTCCCTTCTTGTAGTCGACCCACTGCCAGGACTGCGAGCACTCTCCTTTGGCTATCATGGTCACTCCCTGAGCAAAGTATACTTACCATCCCCCCTCTTGTTTTTTGCCTCTCGACCCGAACCTCACCACCTTAATCCATTTTGGATTATATTCCTCCATACAAAAACCTGGCACAATGGTGAGCATTTGATTGTCCAAACAGTGTTCCTTGGCACCGACTCCATGCTATCCCAAGACCGAGTCCACTCCCACATTGCAGTTGACCCTCCTCACGCAGTTGGCATCAAGCCTCCTCACAATCGGCATCAATACACTATTTCTCTCACCGTGCTTCAACCTGCATCAATACGATGCTCCATAGTCACTGCGCAGAGCCACCAACCTCAGTTTCACTCCTCCTTCGGAAATACGCTCCTCCTCCCTTAGTAGACACCCATATCCACCCTCGACACCCCTCTCCATAGTCCACCTTGGCCTCTCGGTCAACATACCACTCGACCCACTTGCATCACCAACATCGGTGCACTGTCATACCACTAATATGATAGTGCTCCTCTACATTTCCCATACACCATTACGCCCTCCTGTTTCTCTCCCTCCAAAAATATCACCCATCGCCCCCTCCCCCCATATCCCACATCTCCCAAGTAATACCTCTTCATATCATAATTGTTCTTTTTTTAACAAAAAATTAGCACCACAATTGCAATTTTATTACAGTATTGGCAGCAGAGTGTAATTTTTTTTTACATAATACCTATTTAGAATGCATTCACTCACATCTATTATAGGAGCGGTTATCACTGGCAAAGATAACGATCTTGAGTGGTCCCAGAAAATAAAGTACACTCTCATTTTTAATCAGTTTTGGGAAGAAATTTGTGAAGGATAAGGAGAAAATGCACCTGCAAATCTTACCTCAGACAAGGATTTCACCATTTGGGACAAAAAGAAAAAGAAGGCCTATGCCTTGATTGCAGCTTCTGTAAATGAAGAGGTGAGTCGCTATATTACACCATTCTCAAATTCTTATGAAGCTTTGAAGAAGTTGAAATAATTGTATGACTCACACTCTGAACTTGAAGTTTTTGAATTGATGATTAAACTATTCAGTCTTGAATTGAAAAATTATGACCCTCTTGCTTTAACATCAAAAGTAAGATCTATCATGCATGATATTAAAAATAATGGTGCTCAAATAGACATACCTCTCATAGCTTATTTCAATGCATTCTATCCCACTTACTCACATGATCTTGAGTCATTGCAAGAAAGTGGAAATCTCAAGGAGATTATATTTGACTCCATTGAGAAGAATTTTATTGAGAGAGAAAAATATTTAGGGAAGAAGAAAACTCTTCAGTATTCTGAAGAAGATGTGTATTGCACATATAGAGAAGAATCATGCTCAAGATTCTTCTAGAGGAAGAGGTGTCCGAAGAGGAAGAGGAAGAAGAAATTTTAGAGGCAGGGGGGTAGACAATTTTAAGGAGAAAAGTATGATCTCCATTGCACACGTTGCAATAGACATGGGCAGGATGCATCCACATGTAAGCTGCCTTGGGACAAAATTGAGAAATAAATAAATGAATCCAAAGGTAAAACTCATGACAAAGAGAAAGGTAAAGCACATGAATATTCTCATTATGTTGTGGCACATTATAATATTGGAGTAACTGAAGACTTGTTTAATGCTCCACTTGCTTCTTGGGAAAATGATTGGTTTCCTGAATCAGGAGCAAAATTCCACATGACTTTAAGAAAATATTTTTTTGAATCATTTACTAACAAGGTTGATGGAGCAGGATATTTTGCAGAAAAATCAAAACTCAAGCCATTAGGGCTTGGCACAATTAGGATCAAACTGCATGGCCTTCCAAACTCTCTTCTACACGAGGTTATATACCTCTCAGGGTTGAGGAGATACTTATTGTATTTGGTCCACATATGCCAGCAAGGATAGTCCATCAATATGTTTTATGGAAAGGTTGAGGTCAGAAAAGCATCTGATCGCTCACTTGTCATTACGAGGACAGAAGAAGAAATACTTCTAAAGCTACAAGGTACCTTTTATCATGCACAAAACTTTGCATACAGTTCTCACTACGATGAAGGTAAATTTAAATCAATTCTTTTATGGCATGCTATATTGGGACACTTTAACTATGACAACCTTCGATTGTTGAAGAAAAATGGTGTTACGAGTTTTCCTACAATTCATAGGAAACTTAAGCAATGTGATGCTTGTATTCTAGGAAAGCATAACAAATAATATTTTCATGATTCACATTCTAGAGAACATAGAAAACATGCACTCATTCATTCAGATTTATGTGGCCCAATGCCTGTTCCTTCTGCAAATGGAAATAAATACAAGATGACATTTATTGATGACTACTCTAGAATGTGTTGGGTTTATTTATTGAAGAAAAAATCTAATGCTTTTCAAACATTTAAGAACTTTCATGTATGAATTGAAAATGATGCAAAAAATCATATTGAATCTATTCACACTAATAATGGAAAAGAATACACTTCAAAAGAATTTGAAAAATATCTTTGCCAACATGGGATTAAACATCAAACAACCATACCTTATAATCCCCAACAGAACGGAGTAGTTGAAAGAATGAACAGGACAATTTTAAATATGGTACGTTCCATGATGTTTTTCAAGAATGTAAAATTGATGTTTTGGGCTAACACAGTTCTATGTGATATCTATATAAAGAATAAGTGTCGTTCTAATGCAATTATAAACAAGACTTCTTATGAAATGTGGCATGGCCACATTCCATCAGTAAAGCATCTCAGGGTCTTTGGTTGCACCTATTATGCCTTGATACATAAGAAACAAAGAAACAAACTTGGTGAAAGGAGTCGAAAGTGTATCTTCTTTGGGTATTCAAATACCTCCAAATCATATTGTCTCTATGATAAAGTTAATAAGAAGTTTGTAGTATCTAGAGATGTGATATTTCTTGAATCTTCCAAGACCGACAATGTTGTTGAGTGAAAACTTGATCGCTTGGATACATTCGGGCATGAAAAGTCATTTCAATAGTTTGATAATCATATTCCACATCTTGAAGGGGGGATTCCTATAGTGGACCAATCCATGGAATCATCTTCTGAAACACTTTCTCCTCCACATGAAGCTCCAACCACAGATGACACTTTGAGTGATGTGATTGACAAAATTTGGATACTAAGTCTTGATTCAGTCCCAACTCAGTCAACTGAGTAGCCTGGGCCATCTCAGATTGGTCCTTTAAAATGGATAACAAAGACACTTGAAAATGTCCATCCTGATGAGGTTGGAAATACAGGAACAAGAAGTTCCACTATGAAAAATGGAGGTGATGTAGATGATTTTGATTCACCTATTGATATGGATGTTTCTTATAATTGTGAATTGATTTTTTCTACAAATTTTGAACCAACTTCCTTCAAAGAAGTCACTTCTCATGATGAATGGAAAGAAGCGACGCAGAAGGAATATTATGCCTTGATAAAGAATAACACCTGAAAGCTGGTTGATCCTCCATTGGGAACCAAACCAATTGGCTGCAAGTGGGTCTAAAAGAACAAGTATAAAGCTGATGTCTCACTTGACAAGCACAAATCCAAGCTTGTGGCAAAAGGTTTTGCACAGAAAGAGGGGGTCGATTATGAGGAGAATTCCCCCCCCACAAAAAAATAGGCTATCATCGAGACACTCTTTGCCTTGGTAGCTTAGAACAGTTGTAAATTCCATCAGATGGATGTAAAAACTACTTTCTTGAATGGAGATCTGAAATAAAATGTTTTTATGTCCCAACCAGAAGGATTTGTTGTGAAGGTCCAATAACAACAAGTATGCAAACTTGTAAAATCCTTGTATGGCCTCAAGCAAGCACCGCGAGCCTATTATGAGAAGTTAACTGAGCATTATCTGAAACTCAACTTCAAACATTATGATATTGATGATGCAAATTTTTTTGTCAAGAAAGTTGGAAAAAATAGTTGTATATCTTGTGGTGTATGTAAATGATATTTTGATGACAGGGAACAATGAGAGCTACATCGCATCCATAAATAATGAATTGAGGAAAGGTTTTGAAATGAATGACTTGGGCTAGGTTCACTACTATCTTGGTATTGAAGTAACACAATATCCTATCCTAAGATTATATTACTCTCTTAGAAGAAGTACAATGGAGATCTATGGAACATGTTTGGAATAGTTGAGTGCAATCCTTTGGCTACTCCAATGGAACATAACTTGAAGCTCACATCCATTGAAGGAAAATAATTTGAGGACACAGCGAAGTGTATACAACTTGTAGGAAGTATTAAATACCTGACTAATACCAGACCATACATTTCCTTTGTTGTTGGAATCCTCTCCAAGTTTATGCAAAAGCCTTGTGAGGGACATTGGTATACTACAAAAAGAGTTCTAAAGTACTTGAAGGGGACTCAAGACTTTCGACTCAAGTATACACAGGTGGGAAAATTTAGCTTGATTTGATACTCTGATTCATACTTTGATGGAGACAAAGAAACTAAGGTATCTACTTCAGGTTATACTATGAGTCTTGGATCAAGGCTGTCTCCTAGAGATCATGTGAACAATTAGTTCTAGAAGATTCCAGAAGAGGCATAATATGTGGCAGCAAGTGAAATAACAAAGGAAATTGCGTGGCTCAAGAAAATTCTGGAAGATTTACATGAGAAACAAGTTCATTCAACTCCACTCACGACCAAAAACACTTCTACAATAAAGTTGTCCAAGAACTCAAATTTCCATGATTAAATGAAGCACATCAATACAAAATACCATCTGATTTGACATCATGTTGAGGCCAAGACAATCCATCTACGCCATTGTTCCACAAATGAGTAGATTGCAGACATCTTCACCAAAGCGCTTGGAAGAGAAAAGTTTGAAAGATTCAGAACGATGCTTGGACTCACGAACATCCTTTCAGATTAAGGGGGGGAATGTTGACACCTAATCCTTGGGATTGAGTGAAAATGTAAAATAATGTAAATAGAAAATAAGGAGACTTGGAATATGAATATACACTGGGATATGAATCCCAAGAGTCTCTCCGTCTATGTATGTATTTGTGTGCACCCTTAATGCAAAAGACAATTCAGTTTGTTGAGTTACCTCCTATCCTGACAATGATGATAACTTCTATAAAAGGGAATATAATTTTTTAAAGAAATATTTTTTTATAAGCATATAAATCCAAGAGGTGGAAGGAACTGATATAAGCATTAGTGTCTTATTTACATCATTTTTGGAAAATGGTAACTTTGTTTGATATATTATGTTGAGATCACATTCAACATTTATAATATAATATTAAAAAATAATAAACATATATTAATAATTAAATTTTAAATATATATCAACACAAATAAAATAAATAACATTACAAAAATTATAATGCATGGGAAGTATTGATCCGCCATTTAAAACTGATGGATACAACATCGTAGCATTTTATGTATATTTTTACAATGATAATACATTTTTCCTTTGCAATTTGGTCATCTCAATTCTTGTATATGTTTTCTATGTCATACCCTTTATTTGTTTCATTAAAAATGATTAGGTATGTGATTTATGGATTTATTTATTTTTTAAACACTTATGAATATGACATTCGATCCGAGGATTCATTAAAACACATTTAAATATTCCTTTTTTTTCTTTAGACTTTTAAATTAATTTATTTCGAGTATTTAATATCCTTTATCAACTTTTAAAATTATATTATATATAAGCAACACTAATCATGCTATGGAGAATTTCATTTTGAATGCTAAATTTTTATAAAGACTTGATATATAAACAACATGAGAATTGGGCGTTGATCTAGAATTTTACGGTCAAGCAAAACCCGATTCATTAGGAAAGTTATATTCAACTTATCTAAACTGAAGGATATCAATACTTCAAATATTTTTTGGGGAAGTTCAAATTTTTAAAGATTATACTAATAAATGGAACCTAACGGTTAAATTTCCTTTTGGTTATTAAACAACCTATGAAATAATTAAATTGAGAAAACAAAAACTCTGTTTTTCAAATTCCAACATGACTGCAATCGATGAAAAATAAAAATTTACGCTACACAGAAACAGGTCGAATAACATTCTCGAAAATCATCACTCTATTTTCATCTGAACCATGCATTTATTATCCAATATTTAAAAATGGACAACAACCTTTATGAATCTACATAGCATTGGGACACGACTCGACTATAGAGCCGCGAAGAAGAATATCAACAACATGGATATTTATCTTTTTATATATAATATATCTCACGCTTTATAGAGGGATGGAAAGGTTCATAACCATATTATACAAAGTTGCAGTATGCACGGTTTAGATAACTTCGGATATAGAAGTTGGACAACTTCAGGTCTAGATTTTGGAGACTTTGAGTGAGATCATAAAGTTGTAGGAGATTTGGAGGGGGATTTATTCTTTTGATGGCTTTTGAATTTAGGATTAGACCTTGATGTAATTCATAGTCTTTAGGCTTTCCTTCTAACGTCAAAAATTTTGAGGGCTCGAAAATTGGTGTCTCAACATCATGGATAACTACTCAGTCGGGAACTTGAAAACTGTTTCTTTTCTGTTTGGAATAGTGGCACCAATTGGGGATAATGAGACTAGTTTCCATTTGAGATATAATTGAGTGGGTGTCAGGTATAAAATAATGAAATGAAAGTGATAAATGGAAGTTAAAAAAAAACATGTATATATTTATTTATCTATATCTCGAGACTTAATTATACTTTTTATATACGATTTCAAAAATTTTCTTAAGTGGAAGATAATATAGATTATCAAACACTTAAAGAAGTAAACACAAGAAAAGATTATTAATTTGATTAAATAGTCAATCAAATAAATAGTTAAACGTATATCGCATAAAATATCTGGTTGTCTTGTACATATATTTGAATATGACAATCTCACATGTTCAGTAGTGAATTAATGCTCAATTTTATCTACGGAATATATATAACAAAACAATTTGAAGACAAAATATGACTATCAATCACATGTAAACACAACAATCATATAAATATAGAAGTACTTGATATATCATAGTTATGTTCATGAAAGAAATAACCTTGGTCCAACCTTTCTATTAAGATGATTTAAAAAGAACATCAATGCAACTTTTCAAAGCCTTCCTTACAAAAATTCTGAACCTTTTTCTTAAAGACATGAAAGGGTTTATATAGTTAAGACTAGAACTGTAAAAATAGTAAATACATAAAATGTTGAGGAGGTTTGAACAACCATCCTTAAAATATGAGAGTAAATAAAAAAAATAGAGTCTGTTTGAATAATAAGCTCAAGAATGGGACACTGATTGATTTCCCATTTGTTGCTTGAGCTCATAGATAGCCATCATTGGCTTAAATTCAAGAGGTTGAGTAATCTAGGTGGATATTGGTGGCCACCTGCCTATTCCACTTGGACCCCACCATTGTTTCTTTCAATTTTTGAGTTTCCTTAATTGTAGCACAATTTACTATTTTTAGCAATTTTGGGGTCTTGAACTTCCAGAGTTGTTTTGAGGCCCTAAACGACGGTTTTTGGGAAAACGGGAGAAACATGGGTTTACAATTAATATTTTTGACTCAAAAGTTGTAGTCCTTGGACAGATAGTTCTAACGAGGTATTTTTCACGTCAAACAAAGATCATATGCCAAAGTTACATTCTCGGGAAGTTGATGTACCGATTTACCCAAACGGGGCCCATAGTTTTGGCGCTTCATCTCCTAGGGTTAGGTTTTTGGATGTTTAGGGTTTTCCATTGTTTCTGAATAATAAATAGGCCTTAGAGCCTCATTGTAACACAATTCAGAGGCATGTAGCCGCTACATATCTCCTGAGAGATAAGCTGCCAATGCCCTAGCTAGTTTATTTCCATTTTGTTTGTAAGCATATTTCCATTATTTGATATTAATGAAATGAAGTGTTATTTCCACTACATATTTTTATTTATGGTTATATTCATATTTTGTTGCATTCATTCATAAATCCGTATCGATGGTATAAGAGCGGTCTGCTATTTTTCTATCTTTCTTTGCATGTCCCCAATGAGGTTGAGGTATAAGGAGTTAGGGCTCGATCTGGTTGAAAATTTTCAAGATCAACCTCCCAAACCCCGACGGCTGCCCATGGGGCAAGAAAAGAAATATGAGAGAGTAGGAGATCCTATCAAAATATTGCTCTAGGAGGCCCTCGAGAAAGAGAGGAACGTGATGATGGATAACTTTTCCCATATCCTTCAACGACTACCCACTGGCGGCGCATCTGCATCTAGCAGCCACTCTAGAGGCGCCACTCCTTTTAAGGTACAAGTAAACCTTGAAATTCCCATATTTGAAGGAAAAATAGATGCAGAGGTAGTAGATAGATGGTTAAAACTATTGGAAGGATATTTCTTGGTTCATGACTTTTCCAACCAGGAAAACATTACGTTTTCACTCCTCAAAGACACCCCCCATGTCAAGCATTGGTGGGAAACCTACTGTGAGAAAAAGGATGAGATGGAACCCTCTCTATTTTCGGCCGCACTCACTTGGGATTCTTTTCGAGACGCCATCAAGGAACAATATTATTCCATGGGGAGCTATGAGGACAAGTAGATATAATGGATTATGCTATGGGAGCAAAGGGATCAAGATGTGCATGAGCTGACGAATTTGTTCCATACCCTGTGCATAAAGTTGAGTATCAAAGATTCAGAGAAAAATTTGGTGTTGAATTACTACAGTTGTCTACAAAGATACATTCAGGAGGAAATGGAGTTCCTCGACATCTCCTCACTTTGTGCAACATACCAGTATGCTTCCAAGTTTGAGTAGAAGTTCAAACAGAAGAAGCGATACTTTGGATCTGTCAATTAGAAGCAAGGGAAAGGTACCCCCAAAATACAGAACAAATGAAAAATCCAGGGCAAGGAAGCCCAGGACAACCTTCCAAAGCTACAAGCAAAGAACAACACCACGAAGCCAAAGTAGGACACAAGAAAGTGGTGTGAGTTCCATAAGAGCTCCTCCCACAGCACGAGTGTCGGGCCAAGCACATCTTGCGGCCATTCACAAACCCATTTGTAGTGGTGTACTTGGATGATATCCTGATCTTCAACCAGATTTGGGAAGAGCACCTCCACCACATCTGACAAGTCCTCCAAATTCTGCGGCAACACAAGTTCTGTGCCAATTTGGAGAAGTGCACTTTTGGCATGACCTAGTTTCAATATCTAGGATATATTATTGATGAGCAGGGGGTGCATTTGGATCCAACAAATATCCAAGTCATTCGGGATTGGTCAGCCCCATCCAATCTAATAGAGCTCCGCAGCTTTCTGGGTCTTGCCAATTTCTACCGCAGGTTCATGTTTGGATTCTCTAATATCAATTGGCCCTTGAATCAAGTCACCAAGGGAGGAGCGAAATAAAAAATATTTTGGTTGAATCTCAACATAAGACATTCATAGAGTTAAAAAATCGCCTCTATTCTGCACCAGTACTGACATTACCAGACTTTCAACAACCATTTGATATCGAGATAGATGCCTTTGACTATGCTATTGGGGCAGTTCTTAGTCAACAGGGGAATCGAGTGGCATATCACAGTGAGACACTTTCTGACACAATATGGAAGTATCCCACTTATGAAAAATAGATGTATTCCATTGTGCAAGCTTGGAAACTATGGAAGCATTACATTTTGGGGAAGGAAACGATCATCAACACAGACCACCAACCCCTGCAATTCATACAGACGCAAGGGAAGTTGCAGAATGATCACCATTAGAAGTGGTCCACATACCTGCAAAAATTTAATTTGAACATCAAGTATAAGAAGGGCAACACCAATAATGTTGTAGACTACCTCAGCTGACCACCAATCGTGGCGCTAACCACTGTGCTCAACTCTTGTGGGCACGAGACTTCTGATTTGCCGCTTCTCTACAAAAGCGATCAAGAATTCGGCCACACATACAAGATTCTCTTAGAGATTAAGCAAGTTCCAAATTTTCACCTCCAGGATGCCTTGCTATGTCACTTGGGGCACCTTTGTGTTCCTTCAAGCCAACGTGCCAAGATGATTTGGGAAGTGCACTACAGTTGAGTCATTGGGAATTTCAGGTTCAAGAAACTAGTGGCAGTACTGCAAAAGTATTTCTATTGGCTGAACCTTCGACAGGATGTCAGGAAGTACATCAAGTCCTGCACTGCCTGTGCCATTTCCAAAATGACCATTAATAAACAAGGTCTCTATACTCTGTTGCCTACCCCTAGTCGAGCTTGGGAACCTATATCCATGGATTACATGTCAGGCCTTCCTTCTACTAAGCATGGCAATGACTATGTTTTCGTGGTCATCGACAATTTTCGAAGATGGCCATTATGATGGCCTACAAGAAGAATATCATGGAAAAATCCATTGCTAAACTCTTCTTTGAACGAGTGTGGGTACACTTTGGGATCCCACAGTCTATCCTTTCAGATCGGGAGAGTAGTTTCCTCAATACATTTTGTTCCAGCCTCTAGTCGATGAAGGACACCAAGCTCACCAAGTCCACAATTTTCCATCCCCAAACTAATGGCGAGACATAGGTCATCAACATGATGACCGTGTTAGTGTCCAAATGTTAAGTGATCAAATGTACTCTTTCAGGTTTACTTAGTAGTGGTCCTAGGTCAAAATTTCATGTTTCAAGTCAATTTTCAAATAATTTTTTTTTCATTGGATGTGTCTAGGTTTGAAATGTTGCTCCATTCACTCCATTAATGGTCATCATCATTTCAAAAGTCATTTTCATCCATTATCATCTAGGGTCTGAGGTCATTCACCACACCTTCATCTAGGACAAAGTCTAGGTCTCTTTGTTTCACCACCATAAGAGTCAATTATGTCATGAAATAAGGCGAAAAAAACCTCAATTTCACCATACAAGTCATTTACATAGGGAGTTAGCAAAGATAGGGAAATAAGTAAAGGCACTTTGTCTTTCCTCAAACAAAGTGTGTTTTTCTTGATTAAAGTTTTTCAAAAAAGACATTTCTTCAAAAGACCTCGTGATTTCACTAGAAGACAAAAAAAATGAAATTTGTCATTGTTATAAAAGAAAAATAGGCTTATTCAACTTATTTTATCCTTTGATGTTCGATAGAGCTCCTCCCTTCTCACCATCATACTCCACAGTTGCCAAGGGTTGAAGAAAAAGCAAGAATTTTGTGCCAATTTCCTCCTGCTACAGTTATGAGGTGTTGTGCTACGCTTTTGGTGTTTGAGCTCCAAATCAGTTCTCCAAGGTTTCAAACCACTGCAGAAAGATTTATACACCTCCAAAACTAGTAAATGGACATCCTCCATACCTCTCTCAAGTCAATTCATTAGCAAAATGAGTGGTTTCCTTCATTAGGTTATCTCCACTACGTTTTTGGTGTTTTCCATATTTGGTTTGTTTCAGCTGATAAAACACTAATATAAGAATCTACAACCTTCATAGAATATTCATACAACATAACCTAACACTCCCTATCACTCACAACCCTCCTTTTCATCAATTTCATCAAAACCCTACTTTTTAGTACATTCTTGCAGAAAAACTAGTCAAACCCTATGTTTTGACCTTTTGGGCACCTTCCTCATGCCCATTTCCAAAATTTCAGTTGCAGTGTAAAGAAAACTCATTAACCTACATCCCTAATTTTTTTATGGATTTTCCCCTAGTTTTCTTCCACCACATTTCTGCCCCTAAACCCACTCTACCATTAACCCATGTTTTCTTAAATCTTCAGTTCCCCTACCCATTACATCTAGCTATGGTTTTATCCTGTTGAAAAAAAATATGGAGGGAGAAAAGAAGATTCATAAGGGAGGCCACTATTCCAGGTTTGAGCCAACTCAGACCCATGGCATCATTTTTAGAGCTTCGTGATCATTTGCTAGGGTTTACATTGCACACAGGGATAATTTTTCTTCAAAATCATTTTCTGAAGTAATGGAGATGAATTTTACAAAAGCGAAAGAAATTTTTGTCAATAATAGGCCACAGAACAAAAACCTCATTAATTTTATTCACATGTGTTATTATTTGAAAGAAATGCCAAAACTACAGTTGCTTCAGGTCATTTTCTCCACTTTTGAACTGGTTGTCTTCAAGTCAAATTTTCAGGGGTTTTGGAGCAAGGGTTTGTAGTGCTTGATGAATCCATTTTGTAGCATAAATTCTACACTTTCCTACCATACCAGTTATGTCCCAAAAATCCCCTGGGAAGGCCTCCAAACTCCTTTTCGAAGTGGCGTGATGTTTCTACTCAAAGTGCGCTACACTTATGCAAATTTTTAGCGACAAACTTCAAACTTGGATTTGGAGAAATGGGAAAGTGTTTTGGACAAATGGAGGAGGTTTTTGTTCCTAACCTACCAAAGAAACAAAAATTCTCTCTGTGTTTTAAAAAAAATTATTGTTAGAGAGATATTGATCCATATTTTAGCCCTATTTTTGTAGAATGTTTTTTGGAAATTCTGGAAAATTGGTCATTGCAGAAGCGTCGCGCTGTGGCGCGACACTTTTTCTCAGGGAATATAAATGGAGGAAAATTTATATGGTGAGATGCATTTTCACCTGTACATCACATATATGACATCAGGTCAACATTTCACCCTCCCATTTTGAAGAAAAATGCAAAAAACATCACTTTTTACATGCTTCTGTGTAATGTTCCAAAATTAGCATGAAGCTAATTTGAACATTAATTTTGCTCATGCCATCTTGGAGGTGAATAAAATGGGTGAAGAGACCCATGAGTAAAAATAAAATCCCTCATATTGTGAAATGGATCAATGGAGCAGCTTTGTTTTGCACCTTCCAGTGTGAAAAGGGGCAAATGCATGAGGATAAGGTTAAGTTTGACCAAGTCAACAGCGTTGCCTAAGAGGGTGTGGCTTGCTTGGGAAGACAACGCAGTTTGAGTGGGAGGAAGATCACTTGTGGAAGAAACCCTAATGTGTGGGGTCCAGGAAAAAGAGACATTCACTTGCATAAAAGGAGGAAGAGGCAGCCATAGTGAGACATCTTTGAGTATTTTGATTATTGGTCTAGTAGACTATTTGCAGTCTTCGGCTATTCAGCTGAGTTGCAGTGCTGTTTAGCATGAGGGATTCCTGTTTATGATTTCCTCTCCTTCTTGATAGGCCTCTTGAAGTATTTCACTTCATTTCTCCACATCTTGGCTCAAGTTCAAAGCCACTTCCTTCAGTCACTGTGTTATTTCTGCTGAAGTATAATGTAGTGTTGCTGAGTGTTGCAGTGGAGGGTTCCACAACACCATTCCTTGGATCATATTTCAGAGGAGGGGGCTCCTATTCCTCGGGAAAGTTAGTGAGGAAGGTTTCAGAGCTGATTTCACATTTTGGCACCAGGCCAAGCATCTCCTATCTCCTACAGCGCAGTCCAACTCCTTGACTGCGTTATTTCTGAGCACATTTGCAGTGGGGACTTGCTCCACTATTTTGGAGGGTGAGATCTTCAGGGATTTGATCAGAATTTCACTTGAGAGATACATTGGATGATATCTATTCATCATATGTAGCATCATCAACTATATTCATCCATTTCCATTTTCTGAGTTGCAGTCGCTACCCAGCAACTCTGACATTTCTGCAGATTTTCCATTTGTACATATATTTCATCCAATCCTCTTCAAGATTGTTGTATTATTATTTTTTAGGGGTTTAGAGCTTGCTCCCCCATTTATTTGAGCCATATATTGTCATATCCATGTATTGACATCATTGATCAACAATTCTCCATAATAAACTATGTTGTTATAACCTGGGGTTTCACATATGTAGCAATATTCTCATTTCCTTATACATGTGTTGTTGAGGCTTACATTGCCTTGCTTGAGTGACTCTTTCCTCAAGGAATTGCACTATTCTTCTGCTATATTACACATTTATTGGATATTTACATCTTCATATACTAAGGCTCATTAAAATAACGCTGTTGTTTCATTATATGTTCTTGCATTTGTTGCAGTCCCTTCATCGGGCATTATTCCAAGACAACTAGGTGTGGGCGACCTATTTAACCCACCTAGAGGGATTTATTTTGAGCCTCCTCTTGGATTTCAGCCTTATATGCATAGATCCAAGGGATCCAGGTCTTGGTTCAAATCCTGTAGCAACCATTCCTGGAAAATGCGTTTTCCAGTCATGCCTTGCTAGCTGTTCCGAATTTGGAATATTACAGTGGTATCAGAGAAAATTTCTTGGCTCAGCCTGTGAGTCTCAGCCAAAGAGATCATAAGATTGAAGAGGATGAGTTTTATCTCATCATATTTCAGATCCATGAAGAACCTCCCCAAGGAGGATAAGAAAATAGAAGAGGAAGAACCCTGCACTTCCTATTCTCATCGAGAAGGAGACAGAGAAATAAGAAGGAAAAAGACTCCATCTTCTCGAGGAGAAAAAGGGGATAAGATTACAAATATTCTTCCTAAATCTGTAAAAATTATTCATGAAGATCTCAAGAAGATAAGGAGGGAGATGTCTGAAGAATCTCCAAAAGAGTTTGAGTCTAAAGAAAACTCTAGATTGATATATGAGGAGTGTGAGTAGGCAGCCACACCCTATGGTACACAGTGCAGTCACATGCCCAGGAATGCCAGAATAGAGATGGAAAGAGGAGAAGAGGTTGCTAGGAGGAAAAATCTTAGTGATTACCTGAAAGCTTATGAGTCTCAAACTCAGAAATTTCGAGATCATCTCAGTTTTTCAGAGTTTTGCAAGCACAAGGTGAAGGAAAGAGAGTAGCTGGATAGATTTATTTTATATACCTTGGAAGGTTCACCTACATGTTCATCCAAAGCTTGGGTGGAGGAGTTAGATACCTTCTTGCAGCAGCACCAAATGCCAGAATATGAAGCCATCAGATTTGCAGTGCTGCATTTGAGAGGTAAGGCCTATGCTTGGTGGATATTTGAATCCTTTTCTTTGAAAAATGTAAACACTGCATCTTATGCAAGTTTCACTAGGGCCTTAATGAAAATATTTTATGGGAGGATTCATGAGACACACATGGTGGGGCTAAACAAGGGAACTTAAACAAAACCCTTTCATGAAAATGCAATTCCACTTCAGAAAACCATGGAGGAGGCTGAAAACTTGCACCATACATTGCTGGAAGAAAGGATTTCATCTCACACCTTTGAGAAAGGAAGCATGGATATCTCTTTTTCAAAAAGGGATCCAATCATTGGGAGGTTACCCATTCATGTTGCAGAGATTGAGGGAAACAACTTTGTCAGATCTGTAGTTGATCTAGCACCTCATGTAGAGGAAGGAGGAGCTCTTGCTCCAACTAGAGGGAGTCTTGCATCTTTGCAAGGAAGTCCCTAGGATCTCATGTGTGGAGATCAAGGCACAACTCATGTGCCATTGTTGAGGAGGCGTGGAACCATGGAGACACAAGGAGGAGGTATGGAGAAGAGCCAGCATCATGAGATGAGGAATACACACCCCTATCTGAATTATGGAGGTTGTTACACCTAGGAGGGAGATTGGATTACATAGTGAGAGCATGGGAAAATTTGTCCATTCATATATGCAGTCATCTCTTGATGATGATGTCTCATTGCATGGAGACATTTCACCAGGGAGACCACTGGATCAACGGAAGAGGATGGATGCTTCACTAGTTGAGGCACCACTCATTGATTTCAGAGGAGTGGGGACCTTGGGAGAGCTTGGTACAGCGCTGAGAGTCTTGGGTAGACTCAAGGAGGAGAGAGGAATTCTCTCAACATCACTTTTACCCACTCACATTTCAAACTCTGCGTTGTGGCAGAAGCAGCAGGGGAAGGATATCAGCCTTCCAACTTGCATATTTGACATGGGAGATGTTAAAGGAGAGGGAATCCATATGACAGGTGTTCTTCATGAGAGATCATCAGCACTATCACTATGGAGGATAGATCCATATTGGAACTCCCAGCTTTTGGTTGAGTATTCCAAGGATCTTTTCACTTGCATGATATTGGATGGCCAGTTGCATGAGGAGGAGTATTCAGTCAGAGATGGGGTCATATTCTATCATGGTAGGATATTCTTATCTAGAGCTTCCAGGCTCAAGGAGAAGTTGCTACAAGCAGCTCATAAGGATTTCCTTTTCAGTCCCACTTGTTCTATGAGAGCATACCACACCATCATGGAGGGGTATTTTTGGAGGGGTTTTGAGGAGGAGATATATTAGCATGTGAGGAGATGCATGGATCATATGGAGATGGAGGAGAGACATGAATGTTTGGAAGAGTTAGCACAACCACCTATTTTCTCTTTGAGTGAGAGGAGACTCATTTATGAGCCACTCCCTTTGTATGAGCAAAACATATGGTAAGGGTGTTTATTGTTTACATGATGATTTATATAATGTATGTATATATCCCTTGACCATATATGTGCAGGGTGTTGCTCCAAGGAGGAGCATTCTTTGTTTTGGGCTTCATGGTATATTTGAGGACATAAGCATGATTGAGGGCCATTCGCTAGGAGGACTTGGGGAAGAGGTGTGCTATGGAGGACATGCTCACTTTACACTATGCATTATTCACTTCCTCCATACTTATAAGGAGATTGGAGCAGCAGGCAAGTGTTTGAGGAGCCACTCATTTTATCAGTATCTATTTCAGTGGAGAGTCAAGTTGCATTGGTTGCACTTGAGGGACCATTTTACTTCTCATTTATTACATATGGCAGCAAGAATGATTCTCATTTTTTCTCCCTATGCATCTATTGTCTCTATCTTTATGAGGAGCATGTTTTGGAGAGAGACACATTGGATGGATGTGTCCTTCGGGAGAGAAGATCTCCTTATTTTTTTGCACTACATGTTCTAAGGGGAGCATGGGAGATGGTATGGCCACTAGAGAAACACATTTGTTTCATTATGAGGTGAGCCATATGATGGATATGATACCATATGATGGATATGATACCATATGATGATGATTTCCAACTCATCATATATGGAGATATTTGGGCCAACATGATTTGCAGCATTGGAGGGGAGATATTTGGAGGTCTAGTCCACATCTTGCCACTTGAGGGCAACCTTATTGCAGCCCAAGATCAGCCAACACTCTACACTTATAATAAGTGGATAGATGGACAGCGTGGGGTAGTCTACCTTGTCTACCATATGCAGATTTTCATCCCACCTACTTTGCTGGAGCCAAAGGTGGAGGACAGTTTTCAGGAGTTGCCTAGTTGGGAGGTGAACCATTTTGCATGGATAATAGCTTGGGGATGGAGTATCCATATGGGAAATATATTTCCCATTATATTTTAGATCCATTTCCTCAAGGGGACCTCTAGACATCACTTTGCTATCCTCTTGAGTATTTCACCTTTACATGATGATAGCTTGATAGTTGACTTGCATGCCGAGGAGGAGCAATGTGGGGACTTGATTGATGAGATAGCATCTCTTTTCTTGGAGGAGATCATCATACAAGGATTCTACAGGGAGAGGAGGAGAAATAATTTAGTTCTATCCCTGCACTTTCTCGAGGACAAGCAATCTTTGAGAGGGGAGGACTGTAATGTTCCAAAATTAGCATGAAGCTAATTTGAACATTAATTTTGCTCATGCCATCTAGGAGGTGAATAAAATGGGTGAAGAGACCCATGAGTAGGAATAAAATCCCTCATAGTGTGAAAGGGATCAATGGATCAGCTTTGTTTTGCACCTTCCAATGTGAAAAGGGACAAATGCATGAGGATAAGGTCAAGTTTGACCAAGTCAATAACATTGCCTAAGAGGGTGTGTCTTGCTTGGGAAGACAACGAAGTTTTAGTGGGAGGAAGATCACTTGTGGAAGAAACCCTAATGTGTGGGGTCTAGGGCAAAGAGACATTAACTTTCATAAAAGGAGGAAGAGGCAGCCATAGTGAGACATCTTTGAGTATTTTGATTATTGGTCTACTAGACTATTTGCAGTCTCTGGTTGTTCAGCTGAGTTGTAGTGCTATTTAGCATAAGGGATTCCTCTTTATGATTTCCTCTCCTTCTTGAGAGGCCTCTTGAAGGATTTCACTTCATTTCTCCACATATTGGCTCAAGGCCAAAGCCACTTCCTTCAGTCACTGCGTTATTTCTGCTGAAGTATAACGTAGTGTTGTTGGGTGTTGTAGTGGAGGGTTCAACAACACCATTCCTTGGCTCATATTTCAGAGGAGGGAGCTCCTATTCCTCGAGAAGGTTAGTGAGGAAGGTTTCAGAGCTTATTTCACATTTTGGCACCAGGCCAAGCATCTCCTATCTCCTACAACACAGTCCAACTCCTTGACTGCGTTATTTCTGAGCACATTTGAAGTGGGGACTTGCTCCACTATTTTGGAGGGTGAGATCTTCAGGGATTGGATCAGCCTTTCACCTGAGAGATCCATTGGATGAGATCTATTCATCATATGCAACATCATCAGCTATCTTCATCCATTTCCATTTTCTAAGTTGCAGCTGCTATCCAACAACTCCGGCATTTCTGCAAATTTTCCATTTGTACATATATTTCAGCCAATCCTCTTAAGGATTGTCGTATTATTATTTTTTAGGGGTTTAATGCTTTCTCCCCCATTTATTTGAGCCATATATTATCATATCCATGTATTGACATCATTGATCAACAGTTCTCCATAATAAATTGCACTGTTATAGCCTAGGGTTTAACATATGTAGTAGTATTCTCATTTCCTTATACATGTGTTGTTGAGGCTTACATTTCCTTGCTTGAGTGACTCTTTCCTCAAGGAATTTTACTATTCTTCTGCTATATTACACATTTGTTGGCTATTTACATAGTCATATACGCAGGCTCATTAAAATAACACTGTTGCTGCATTATATGTTCTTGCATTTGTTGCAGTCCCTTCATCTGGCATTATTCCAAGACAACTAGGTGTGGGAGACCTATTTAACTCACCCACAGGGATTTATTTTGAGCCTCCTCTTGGATTTCAGCCTTAAATGCATAGATCTAAGGGATCTAGGTCTTGGTTTTAAGTCCTGTAGCAGCCATTCCTGGAAAATGCGTTTTCCAGTCATGCCTTGCTAGCTGTTCCGAATTTGGAATATTACATTCTGCCACTTTTTTTTAACCTCTGCGACGCTTCTAGAGTGAGGTTGGGAGAATGAGTTTTTGAAGGCCTTCCAGGGTTATTTTCTTAGTTTTGAGGGTGAATTTGAAATAATACACAAAGGGCTACCTAGCCTAATTTATATATTTGAAAATGGGCACTTAAAAGGCACTCAAAATTAGGTCCAAAGTAGGCACGATGCTTATACTGGGAGGCGCGACATTTCTGCTAGAGGTGCGACGCTTCTGGCATTCGATTCCCTTGGACAATTTAAAACTCAGAAATTATCCAAATTTTTAATCTTAGCTGTCCCATGAGGTGCCTTTTAATGTAAAAGTTTTTTTTCCCTCTTTTTATGGAGGAATGATGTAATTAATTCAAGAGACATGAACTCCTAGTTATTAGCTAAATTTGAGGAAGTGGTTTCTAACTTCCATAGATTATAGGTAATGACTCATGCAATACATTTATGATGTGTTTTAGATCATATTTTTACCCTATGAGGTTTCATGAGCTCTATTTTCTATAATTAGTACACCTCAAGTCATTTTAAAGGTTGGATAGTTGTTATTTGCAGTGGAGCTATTGTACAAACTTTTTTTTTTTCAGTGAGATTAAATAATGTTGCATCTATAATCTTGGGAATCTAGTGGTATACTTTTGAACATTATTTCTTCGATGTTACTTCATTATATTGAAATTTTATGTTACCTTTCCATCATATGTATGCTTTTGTATGTTAATCTTATCATTCTATGAAAAAAAATCATTTCTTTGTATGCTCTGTTTTATAAGATTTTCATGGATGTGTCTACTCTTCTGATGAATGAATTCATTTAGCATGCTCATTCTGAATCTCTCTCTTTTCAAACCCTATACACAATGAAAAATTAAGTATGATCCTTATTTTAACTACCTGGACTCATCCTTATTTTTGCAACTTAACCTTTGAAATCATACCTAAACCCTAGACCTAGTTACTTGACTGTCATTCCTATCCACCAAAAAATTCAAACAAAAAAAACCCTAATCTACTGAGCATAATAACTAGCCTAAGATCATTATTTATCCAATCATATCATTGGTTGAAAAGTGACATTGAGAGATCCCTATTTGGTTTTTGTAGGGCTAGATACCTGACCTAAAGGTTGGATTGTGGTTACCTTCCTTCAGTTCCATTCTCAGCCTTGGGAAATAGGGGGAGTGATAAAAATTTTGGCACTATTTCCAGGGAGCGGAGGTTAAATATTTCCCAGGAAAGAACCAAAAATATTAGCTCTAATTGCTGATGGTGAACAATGGTCAGGCACAAGAAGGCTATGCATATTTCACCTGGTGACTCTAGTGTCGAAGAACCCAAAAGTTCAAAGTTTTCATGGTGACTCCACTATTCAAAACAGGTAGCTTGAATATTTTTTTGGTGAATTTACTGTTTTCATGATGAGTTCTCAGTCAAGAAGATATGCTCCTATGCATCGAGTGTTGAGATTTTGAGGTGTTGGGGTAGCATCGAATGTGATATAGCTCCCAAAATTTTTTGAGGGACTAGAGTACATGAGATCTCCAAGACCAAGAAAGTGGTTTAAGAAATTCCATCATGTTTAAGAAATATTTAATTGATTAATATTTTTAATTAAGGACCCTAAGTATAACTTAGGAAATTAAAAGATTCCAGTTAATTAAATTAAACATGTGATGAAAATGACTTAAGTCACATGGATCAAGATTTCTTTTAATCTTATACATCGATAAGAGAGTATAATATGGAAGTTGGTTTTCCAATGAGAAAATAATAAAGGAAAGGCTTGGGGTCAGTTGGAGAACACACACAGTGGTAGAGCACTAAGACTAAGCTGGAATTCTAGGGTATGGTTTGATAAGAATTTCAAAATTGTTTTAGCTGCAGCGAGGGGTAGTATTGGCTAAAGGTATGGTTTGATCTGAGGGCCAAGAGTGAAACACGAGGCAAAGAAGCAGTAGACTGATCAGTGCAAAGGGAGCAGCAGCTACGTGGGGCTGACACAGGCCCAGAAAGAGCAACACAAGGGCAGTAGGAGGTCAGTAGGGCTAACACAGGCCTAGCCAGGGAAGCACAGGGGCAACGTAACCCAGTCTGGGGTGACGTAGGCCCTTACTAAGCAGCACAGAGGCTGACACAGGATAACAGAGCTGACACAGAGGGCTTCATAGCAACATTGGGGTTTCTGAAGACTGAAAAGGGATGAGTTCTGTAAATCCCATTTGAGGGTGTGAATCAATTAGTTTTTTTGTCTCCAGAATAGAGGTATAGTTTCATTTTATTCTCTGTAGGGTTAACTAGTTTGTGCCCATATTCATTGTACTTAGGATCTACTTAATAATAAAACCGTCCAACAACCAGAAGACCAATTTTCCCACATTGGGTTTTTCCAGGGACAGTTGTCTAGAAAATCCTTGTGTGTCACTTTGTCATTGTGCATGTATTTAGTTTAGATATGTATATGTAGGTTTTTGTTGTGTTTACTTCAAGATTAACGCTGATTATTTCACATGAATAGCTTATATAAGTAGGAGAAGTAAATCTGAAAATTAACAGTAGGGTTTTTGTTTGAGTGTATTCATAAATTTTCACATGGTATCAGAGTGATTACAGATCTAGCCTGGACCTCCAACAAGAAGAATGAAGAATATGTGCTACAGAAAGCAACAACAACAATAGAAAACCGGACCAAAGAAAGCAACATAGTAGTAGAAAGAAGCAGATCCAAACAAAGGCCAGAGTGACACAGTCTCCACACAGGCCCACACACTTACTCTGCAGAGGCAGTGCAGAAGATGCGCTGAGACTGTCTACTCACACAAAGGCTAGCCAGGGTTATGCATTCTTGAAGCTAATTGCTGATTTAGAGTGTCAGGAGCTGAGCTGCAGACCTTCAGCAATTGCTAGTGGGGTTAAAATTATGTTGGTGCAGAATTTAGCCTAAGTTAAGTTGACGACGAGTGGGAGGATAACAAATTCTGAGAATATTTCCTGCCAAATAAGTTTGAAGATCAATTAGAGGATCAAAGAGAGATGATTATTTTTTTTAGTATACTTCCAAGAGAGGGAGTCGGTTGTCAGAGGGAACAAAGGGTTCCTTTTTCTCCAAGGACCCTAGATCCAAGTCTCTAGCAAAGAGAGGAGGATTCGTTCCGACATATTTTTCTGAGCAGATGGAACCTCATGGAATACATGATCAAGATAGGTTGGATGACCAGTCCAACTTAGAAATCTGGAAGGCCAGAACCTTGGTAGTCATGGAGGCATACGGCTTGAGATAGCATGGAAAGAAAGTCCTGGCTACACCGACCAATGTTCTTCTCCTAAAGAAGCATGAAGAAGCCACAACACATGCCAAGCGCTTCATTATGGATGGGGTCAAAGATCATGTGGTCCCACACATAGCCGAGAAGGCAACGACTCATGAGATTTGGCTGGCTCTAACCACACTATATGAAGGAAGATCCGTCCAGAGGAAGATGCTTCTGGAGAACTAGCTGAGGTTATTCATAATGGCCAAGGGAGAGGAGATCGATCCTTTTATATCTAGACTACAATTGATCCGGGATCAACTGAATGGCATGGGAGTCAAGGTAGATGACAATGTCATGGTTTGGACTTATCTCAATGTAGTCACAGTGGATTGGGAATTTTTTTTCCAAAGTCTTTTGGGCAGAGCGGACCTTCCTAACTGGGAAAACATATGGGCTATCCTCCAATAAGAGGAAATCCGTCTGATGACGAAGAAACAATACAACACTGGTTTGAGTAGATTGAAGAAGGAAGAAGAGGAAGATAAAGACTTGGCATCAAAGAGGCAACAAGGGAGAAAGAAGCATGATCTCTTGAATATCAAGTGTTTCCAGTGTGGCGAAATAGGACATTTTGCCAGGAATTGTCCTCAGAAGAAAAAGGATAAGGAAGCTTCTAGCTCCAAGGCTGCTATGGTAGAAGATGGCTCCAAAGATGACGTAGCCATGAGTGCTCATGAACCACGAAAGTGGGGTGATATGGTTATGTAGAGTAGTTATAGAGTAGAGGCAGGATCCTTGAGTAGCCCAACTCTTGGATCACATATGAGCGATGGGAGCCTTAAGACGGTAGTGGGGCAAGTGGAGCAGTGGGTGCCAAGAATCACAGATATAGCAAAGGAAGATCTGGATGATGAGAGGGAGCAGCGCAATGCAAATGAAATAATAGTGGTGCAGAAGGGCTAATGTGAATTTAGTAGCACAGAGCAGGCTTGCTCACAAAATGCAGAGTTGTTGCAGTGTAGAGGCTTTAGGAGGACAACACAACGTAGGGGACTTCAACGTAGATGCAACACAGATGAGGTCTGCTTACACAGTGTAGAGCTGCCGCAGCACAACAACCTCTAGATGTCAGCATGGAGTAGCAGCCTTTGGAGCTTCAATGATGAAGATGTAGCCCAAATAACTTTTCTGACAAATATTGGGCAAGAGAACTTCAGTTGCTTACTCTCATCAATTGAGTTGTAGTGTAGCAGTTGGCAACACGATGCAGTAGATTGAGAGGGAGCTGTAGTACATATGTGGCAGTGGTGATGGAAATGTCATGGGCAATAGTATGGGAGAGTAGTAGCAGTGTAGTGATGAAGGGAATCAGGCCAAGCATCAGTGCAGAGACCCACACCAGAGATCATTTCAGAACTTCGGGGTGAATTATAGTTGCTAGAGCACATTCCTTGATAAGAGGGAGTGTTGAAATTTTGAGGTGTTGGAGTAAAATAAGATCTAGCTCCCAAAATTTGTGGAGGGACTAGAGTACATGAGATCTCCAAGACCCAGAAAGAGATTTAAGAAATTCCTTCATGTTTAAGAAATATTTAATTAATTAATATTTTTAATTAAGGGCCCGAAGTCTAACTTAAGAGAATTAAAATATCAAAGTTAATTAAATTAAACATGTGATGAAAATGACCTAAGTCACACAGATCAAGATTTATTTTAATCTTAGTCGTCGATAAGAGATTAGATCACGACCGTTGGTTTTCCAATGAGAAAATTGTAAATGAAATGCTTTGGGTCAGTTGGAGAACACACACAGTGGCAGAGAATTGAAACTAAGCTTGAATTCTAGGGCATGGTTTGCAAATAATTTTAGAAGTGTTTTAGCTGCGGCGAGGGGAAATATTGGTGAAAGGGATGGTTTGATCCTAGGGCCAAGAGTGCAACAAGAGGCAGAGAAGCAACAGACTGAGCAGCGCAGAGGGTGAAACAACTACAAAGGGCTAATGCAGGACCATAAATGGCAGCGTAGGGGAAACAGGAGGCTAGCAGGGCTGACGCAGGCCCAACCAAGGCAACGAAGGGGTAGCGTAGCCCATTATGGGGTGACTCAGGCCCTTCCTCAGCAGCGTAGAGGCTAATGCAAGCTAGAAGAGCTGACACAGAGGGCTTCAAAGTAGTGCAAAGGTTGACACAGGCTAGTAGAGGTGAAACAGAGGGCTTCAAAGCAGTGATGAGGTTTTTGAAGACTGAAAAGGGCTGAAATCTGTAAATCTCGTCTGAGGGTGTGAATCAGATAGTTTTTCTATCTCTGGAATAGAGACATAGCTGCAGTTTATTTATCTGTTAGGTTATCCAGTTGGTGCCCATATTTTTTGTACTTAGAATCTAATTTACAATAAAACCCTCCAGTAGCCAGAAGATCGGTTTTCCCGCATTCAGTTTTTTGGGGACAGTTGTCTAGAAAATCCTTATGTGTCACTTTGTCATGTGCATGTATTCATTTTAGATATGTATGTGTAGTCTGTTGATGTATTTACTTCGATGTTAATGATGAATATTTCACATTAATAACTTACTGTAAGTAGGAGAAGTAAATCTAAAAATTAACAATAGGATTTCTGTTTGAGCGTATTAAAAATTTTTCACATTGAGATCATGTTCCAAGCTTTCCGAATTGTATGCCTCAGGTATATTGGCAAACATAATTGCCAAAATTCAGAGATGGAAAAGGTGATGATGCTACACTTCATTTAATAAGATTTCATATTCATGTGCGTAAGTTGAAGATTAATTTTCATGAAGATTGTTTAATGAATATGTTCATGATCACATTAGAAGAAAAATAACGGTTTTTGTATGAAATATTGCCTCTTGCTTGTATTTATTCTCTCAAGGATTTTCACTCAGTTGTTTTTGAGAAGTATAGAGAAACCTATCCTCCTCTTCTTTTGATTGGGGATTGTTGTGATCACTTTGAGAATTTTATTTAAGAGATAGAAAGTGTTTATTGCGATGAAGATTTTATGGATGATGAACTCTTGGATGCTTTGAATTAAAACCCTTTTCACTGCCATGAGAATTAATATCATGGATTATACCGTGGATGACAGTGAACTTGAGAAGAATTCTACAAAGGATTACATTGATCTTCCATCTTTCGAAGTTTATGATAATTTGATGTAGTCTTGCAATCTTCAAGCGATCAAGATATATATGAAGATGTTCTGTCCGAATACCCTTCATCTCTTTCCTCTTTTGAGTTTTTAATTTAGGAAGAAATATTTACAGATCAGAATTTTAAGTTTGCTTGTATAGAAACTCTAAAGATTCATGATTTATTCGTTGAGGTCAAAAACAGTGTCCATTAGGTTTGTTATCTTGATTTTGATGAATATGTTCAACAACCTTCAAATTATCAAGATGTATATTTTTTTCAAAGGAAAGACAATTCTCTTTCTAATATAAATGAAAAGCCACTTGTAGATATTTGTGTTGATACTGATTTGTCTACCTCAATTGAATATTTGCAAGAACATACAAATCTTGTCTCTAATTTGGATGATATGGAAGATAACATTGCTGCTTTTTTGTTTAAGAAGGATCAACCAAATGAAGAAGAACAATCATCCATTATATTTGAAAGCATCTCCCTTATTTTGGCTGATCAACAAGAGGTAATGTTTCATGATTTTCAAGACCCCTTGGACAATATTTTGCAAGCATAAGAAAATGTGGAGTTTGTTTTGTTCACCAACACAGTTTTTGGGCTCATATTTCATTTTGAGTTGTCATTTACTCAATCCCTTTTGATTCTTGGTGGAGTCGAATACAAGCATTAGTCAGGTAGTCATTTACTTGATTAATTACATTGGATCTTCGAATTCACTTGATCAAGTGATTTATGGATCATTTAGAGTAGGTAAGGTGTGATGAATAAGCTCAACATTCTGAGCATATTTTTCAGTGTCAACTTCCAGTAGAGTTTGTAGTTGATGATGTACAATTCAAATTTAAATTTGATTTGAGTCAGTTTGAGGATTGTAGTTGCAGTGACTCCATTTCCCAATGGATGAGGCTACCTAATCTATAGTGTTATTGAAACCTCCTGAAGGAGCTTCCATCCTCATATGGAGCCAATGTTAGTGTCCAAATTTTCAGTGATCAAATTTACTCTTTTAAGTTTACTTAGTAGTGGTCCTAGGTCAAATTTAACATTTCAAGTCAATTTTAAAATAAAATTTTGTTCAATGAATGTGTATAGGTTTGAAATGGTGCTCCCTACACTCCATTCATGGTCATCATCATTTCAGAAGTAATTTTCATCCATTATCATCTAGGGTTTGAGGTCATTCACCACACCTTCATCTTGGTCAGAGTCTAGGTCTCATTTCTTTCACCACCATAAGAGTCAATTATGTCATGAAAGAAGGCGAACAAAACCTAAATTTCACCACAGAATCCATTTACATAGTTATTTAGCAAAGATAGGGAAATAAGTAAAGGCACTTTGTCTTTTCTCAAACAAAGTGTGTTTTTCTTGATTCAAGTTTTTCAAAAAAGACATTTCTTCAAAAGAGCTTGTGATTTCACTAGAAGACAAAAAAAGAAAATTTTTCATTGTTATAAAAGAAAAAGAGTCTTATTTAACTCAATTTATCCTTTTATGTTCAATATAGATGCTCTCTTCTCACCATCACACTCCACAAATTCCAAGGGTTGAAGAGAAAACAAAAATTTTGTGCAAATTTTCTCCTGCTACACTTCTGAGGTGTTGCACTACACTTTTCGTATTTGAGCCCCAAATCAGTTCTACAATGTTTCAAACCACTAGAAAAATATTCATACACCTTCAAAAATAATAATTGGACACCCTCCATACGTCTCTCAAGTCAATTCATCAACAAAATGAGTGGTTTCCTTCATTAGGTTATCTCCACTACGTTTTTGATGTTTTCAATCTTTGGTTTGTTTTAGCTGATAAAAAAATAATCTAACCATATACATCCTTCATTAAAAATTCATACACCATACCCTAACACTTTGTATCACTCACAACCCTCCTTTCCATCAATTTCATCAAAACCCTAATTTTCACTACATTCTTGCAGGAAAACTAATAAAAACCTGTGTTTTGACCTTTTGGGAACCTTCCTCATGCCCATTTCCAGAAGTTTAACTTGCATTGTAAAGCCAACTCATTACCCTACCTCCCAAAATTTTTAGGGATTTATTCCCTAGCTTCCTTCCACCCATTTATGCCCCTAAACCCACCCTACCACTATCCCCTCTTTTCCTAAATCTTCACTTTCCCTACCCATTACATCTAGGTAGGGTTTTATCTTGTTGAAAAAAACTATGGAGGGAGGAAATAAGATTCATAAGGGAGGTCACCATTCTAGGTTTGAGCCAACTTAGACCCATGGCATCATTTTTAGATCTTCGTGATCATTTTGTAGGGTTTACATTGCACACAGGGAAAATTTTACTTCAAAACAAATTTCTAAAGTAATGGAGATGAATTTTACAAAAGGAAAAGATGTTTTTGTCAATAATAGGCCAAAGAAAAAAAAATCCTTCATTTTATGCATTGGTGTTATGATTTGACATAAATTCCAAAAATATAGTTTCTCCAGGTCATTTTCTGCACTTTTGAACAGGTTGTCTTCAAGTTAAATTTTCAGGGGTTTGGAGCAGGGGTTTGTAATGATTGATGCCTCCAATTTGTGGCGTGATGCTTCTGATGAGGGTGCACTATGCTTCTGCAAATTTTTATTGATCAACTTCAAACTTGGATTTTGAGCAAATGGGAAATTACGTTGGAAAAATGGAGGAAGGTTTTGTTAAAAACATACAAAAAACAAAAATCCCTCTCAAGTTTTCAAGAAACATTATTTTTATATCGATATTGATCCATCATTAAGCCCAATGTTTGAAAAAATGTTTTTGGAAATTCTCGAAAATTGGCCATTGCAGAAGCGTCGCGCTTTTTATCAGGGCATCTAAATGGAGAAAATTTATATGGTTGGATGCCTTTTCACATGTGCATCATAGATATGGCATCAGGTCAACATGTCATCCTCCCATTTTGAGGAAAAATGCAGAAAACATCACTTTTTACATGCTTATGCCACCTTTTTTTTTACCTCTGCGACGCTTCTGGAGTGAGGTTGGAAGAATGAGTTTTTCAAGGCCTTCCAGGGGGTATTTTATCAGTTTTTAGGGTGCATTGGAAATAATACACACAAAAATAACTATCCTAATTTCTAGATTTTCAAATGGGCACTTAAAAGGCACTCAAAAATAGGTCCAAAGTAGGCGCGACACTTCTGCTGGGAGGCACGACGTTTCTACTAGAGGCATGACGCTTCTGGCATTGGATTCCCTTGGACAATTTTCAACTTAGAAAATCTCCAAATTTTGAAGTTTAGCTATCCCATGTGGTGTATTTTAGTGGAAAATTTTGTTTTTTCCTCTTTTTATGGAGGAATGATGTAATTAATTCAATAGACATGAACTCCTAGTTATTAGCTAAATTTGAGGAAGAGGTTTCCAACTTCCCTAGATTCTAGGTAATGACTCATGCAATACATTTATGATGTGTTTTAGATCATATTTCGACCCTATGAGGTTTCATGAACTCTATTTTCTATAAGTAGTCCACCTCAAGTCATTTTAGAGGTTGGATAGTTTTTATTTGCAGTGGAGGTATTGTACAAACTCTTTTTTCAGTGAAATCAAAGAATGTTGCAGCTATAATCTTGGGACTCTAGTGGTATGATTTTGAACATTTTTTCTTCTCTGTTACTTCATCAAGTTGAAATTTTATGTTACCTTTCCATCATATGTATGTTTCTGTATGTTAATCTTATGAGTCTATGAACATAAATAATTGCTTTGTATGCTCTGTTTTATAATATTTTCATGGATGTATCTACTCTTCTGATGAATGAATTCATTTAACATGCTCATTTTGACTCTCCCTATTTCCAAACCCTATACACAATGAAAAATTAAGTATGCTCCTTATTTTACCCACCTGGCCTCATCCTTGTTTCTACAACTTAACCTTTCAAATCAGACCTAAACCCTAGACCTAGTTCCTTGACTGCCATTCCTATCTAACAAAAAATTCAAACAAACTAAACCCTAATCTATTGAGCATCATAACTAGCCTAAGATAATTATATATCCAGTCATCTCATTGGCTAAAAAGTGGCATTGAGAGAGCACTCTCTGGTTTTGGTAGGGTTACCTACCTGTCCGTTAAAGGTTGGCTTGTGGTTACCTTCCTTCATTTCCATTCTCAGCCTTGGGAAACAGTGGGAGTGATAATAAAATCGTACACATTCTGTGCATGTATAGCTCAAAGCATCCATGAATAGGAGATGATAGCATCCCCTATGTAAAACACAACTATAACCAGGCTTTCCACAACTCAACTAGCTGCAACCCCTTTCAGGTGGGCTTGGTATTCTAGCCACTATGTCCCATTGATGTAGCCATGCCATTTGCGGCTACTCATGAAGATTCAGCTCATGTCCAGTCTGAAGCTGACAAGGCCAAAAAATTCATTGAGTGCATTCAGCCCATCCTCCAATAGGTTCATGACATGTTGGATAGAGCCAATGCTAAGTACAAGCATCAACATGATCACCATTGGGTGCCACACAACTTCCAGGTGGGCAACAAAGTGTGGATACATTTGCAAAAGGATCGCCTTAGTGGACCCCACCACAAGCTTCACCCGCTTTGATATGGGCCATACACCATCACCAAGGCTATAGGGGACAATGTGTTCGAGCTCGGTATTCCACCATTCCTTGGTCTGCACCCAGTGTTCAATGTGGACCTCCTTTGACCATACTTTCCACCTCTACTGGACACACCCAACATGGAAGAACAACTCACACCAACAGAGTTAAACCCAGACTGCATGGAACATGTAGAAATTTGTTAATACTGATGTATTATCAGATCCTCCTGATCTAACAATATTTATCTTCTTGCTAAATACAAAATCCTTCCATTGTTAAACTTGCGGAAATTTAAAACTCAATTGCTAACACATGTGAATAAATTCAATAGCACATAACACAGTTTTTTAACGGGAAAGCTTAAAGATAAAAACCCCAACTATCATATATTATGTATATCAATGGAATCATGTAATAATCTCATACAAATATTAGTACATCAAGCTCTTAGTATAATGTAGATTCATTACACACTGTCATGCAGAAATTTGCATCTCCTTGCATCAATTTCTTTCCTCCTCACAACCTGCCTCCATTGCGCAATCCCTATTGAAGAAGACCCCTTAATGAATTCGAATTGGCCTTGCCTTGACTGCGCAATCCTCATTGGAAACTCCAATGTGTGTCAAATGCATTGAATGAAACATTAAAGTAACAACGGATAGTCCATCTCACCCTTTCACCTGTCTCTCCACTGGGTCTCCACTGGAACTGACATACACTGTAGTTGACTACTGTTTCTGTTCAGTTGTTAGTGAGTTATTAGTTGTGAATTAATTAACTAATTAATTCACATAACTCTCACTAGTGTATCTTTCATTTATACTAGATACAACTAGTTCAACTGAGTTTAACTCACTTAATTGAGTTAAACTAAATAACAACTCCATAAAATACTCTTCCAACTCTGTCATAACTTTGCCACTTCAGTTCTAACTAAGACCTTCATGCATGAGCCACCAATAAACCCTAACAATTGCGTAATTCCTTCAACCCATTGATTTTCCAAATCTGTTCACTGAAATAAAGTGCTCTAAGAGAATAAGTTGATGTTTATTGTTGGATTATTATTAAGAGCTAATAATAATTGGCATGCATCTATTTTTAGATCGACGATCTATAAATAGAATTCGCCCAATATTCTAAAAATAGAATTTCATCTATTTTCCACATTTTACCAAACATCTACAAATAGCATCCTGCAACTTATAGAATATGTTCACCATGTCTAAAAATAGCCTGCAGGCCCCACCTAGTGAAGGTGCTTAATTTTCACTAAGCTCATCATCTTGTTGGATCTCAACAGTCCCTCTCAACAAGATAGGGATTATCCTTCACCCCGATCCTGCCTCTATGGTATTCGAATTTTCTCCTGCTGAGTGCCTTCGTCAAAATGTCTGCATCCTTATCTTCCATAGGAATGTATTGAAGAAACATGATCTTTCGCTGCACACAATATATGATATGATGATACTGAATATCAATATGTTTAGATCTATTATGAAACAATGTATTAATCAAGAGTTTAATGCAGCTCTGATTATCACAATGTGTCACTGTAGGATCTAAATGTGAACTGAACAAATCAACTAGGATCTTCCTCATCCAGATAGTCTCACATGTAGCTTGATTTGCTGCCATGTATTATGCTTCCACTGAATTGAGTGCCACAGATATTTTTTTCCTGCTGTACCAAGAAACTACTGTAGATCCTGTTAAGACACCCGTAGTTTGCAAGATTGGCAAGAACAAACACTGCAGGGCCAACATCAGAACCACTTTGGAATCCTAGGATCTAGCCCTCCTGGATTCAGAGAGGGATCTCTCTATATAAGTGCTTTCAATAGATATATATTTAAGCTTTGATTAAGATATTAGGGCAGTTGTGAAGTACATGGGTTTTTGTTTGTTTTTTTAGGTTGGGTAGAATATCATCAAAATGAAGGAAGTCTTTTGAAGGGTGAAGGTGTGAATGAGTTGAAAGAGTGGTTCAACTGATAGGATAGGTAGGAGACAATATTAATCCATTGGGCTATGGAGTCACAAAAGGATTTAATTGCACAACAAGTTTCAAAGGTGGTCCATGGGGCAAGTCATATATATCAAAGGATCTCTTTAGATTGATTTTGTGATATGGAACATTAAAAATGTTGTGAATGAAGCAAAGCTAATAACCATATAAGAATCTATTAGCTTCACTAAAACAAGAAAATCCATTCAAAGTAACTGTTTGAAGCAAGCCAAAGGACATGGAAAACCATAGACTTATTTGGGAAAACTTTTACTAAAGCACACTTTTCAGACAACAATCCAGCAATCTAACAGATTACCTTCAGAACGGAGAAAACATATAAGAAAACAAAGGGCAGCCTAAGATCAAGTAAGAAATTTGAATCTATCCTGCTTTTGGCATACTCTTAGGGAAAATTTCAAAACAGATGTTGAAGATTAAACAAGGGATAGGGCTAACCACAAACTTCCTTGAATAGGACTCTACTTAGCATGCAGTGAAAAGATCATTAAAAAACAACATCTCAGGTTTTACACAGCAAGACATGGGCTTACCAACATTCCTTGACTGGTTATGCCCTATTGAAATCATTCCCAAAGCGACAATTAGAAGAAAACATAGAGATAAAGCTTATGAGTAAGAGATAGGGTACTTAGACAGTAAATCCTACTCTATTTTTCCTGTTCTTTATCAGAGAAAGTGGACAGTATGAAAACATAAGAAAAACAAAAATTACAGTAAGAAAAAAATCACCATTGATATAGACGAGGATCCCATAAATCAACTTGTATATTTTATGTTCAAACCAGTTACAATCTTCAAGTCTAGTAGGTCTTTACAGCTATGAACTTCTCTTCTCAACCTATCTTTCTTCAATTACTAACAGATCTTCAACAACCTCAACAACTATTTACATTCAATAAGTATTCAACCAACATTTACAATGGACTCCTCTTATGATATTTATAGATGACTTGAGGAGGTGGAGTGAAAAGAAGATCCATCTGATCAATCAATACAGAGTAAATTCTTCTGGCCTTTGGGAGGCTCAATGGAGAAGATAACTAGTGTCTTAACTCTGTTAATTGATTTTTACATTAACTTTTATCTACTTTCAATTACTTTTGTTGACTTTTGAGGCTTTTAGTTGCTGGCATTTACTTCTGAGCTGTCTTTGGAAAAATATCTCTGACTGTGCATTGAATTTGTATTCTTTTGAGTTAAATAAGCTGGCAGGTGGCATTTTTTTCTTCTAGAGGAGTAACTGCTTTAGTGATGTGTCATTCGAAGCTGTTACTTTGTTGACCTGTCACAATTTGTCACTTTAAACTTTGAATTAGGCCTCTGGTATCATTTTTGGCCTACTTTATCATCTTTCTGCTTTAATATTGTGTCTTTAAACTTTAATCTTCAGATTAAGCCTTGAAATATTTAGGATTTAGGCTTTAATCCTTTAACTTTTATCTTCAAACTTTAATCTTTGATACACTTTATCTTCTTCTGCTGATGATCTCGGCTTATGTTGTATAGGTGGTAGTGATGCATTGGAGGGTTTTACTGAATGACCAGTGTTCATGACGCACTGGCTAAACATGGAGCTTAACTCCCTCAATGTCCCTTTCTGTGTTGAGTTCGGCCACAAAGGATCGTCATCCTTGGCCACGTCACTTTACTGGACTGTGGGACAACTTCATAGCTTATCCGCCATTAAACCTGCAACAAACCATAAAAATATTACAAAAAACCTGCAAATGGGGCTATAATTGGTTCATGGGGCTGGGCGGAGGGCGAAAGAGTAGTGCGGAAGGAGGAGAATGCATCAGGGTGGATTCCATGGAGGAAACCATGAAAAATAGGGATAGGTGGTTTTGGAAAACCAGAGATGGTTTTCACGCGGGGTTAGAGCGGTAAGTGGTTTTGAGCGGAGGGAGCATGATACATGTCAATGGATGACACGTATGCCCCCGAAAATCGCCCATTTCACACTTGAGATGAATGTTCAGGAGGTTGGTGAAATGGAGTGTGAAACAGCCCAACAACCGTTAGATCTTCAGGCTGGAGATCTAAGGCTGAGAATGAAGGCGAAAAGAGATAATATGGGCGGAGGAAACATATGGTGGGGCTGGGGTGACGTGGGGCAATTTTTTGCGTAGTGGGGAGGCTTGAGGTCGGGTAAACAATGGTTTACAGTGATAGAGGGTTATAATCCAGGTAGGGGCGAATACATAAGAAAAAGGTGAAACTGGGAGGGAGGGAAGGTGCTCAGCGGTGGGACCAGGAGGTGACGTCACCACGGGGGGACTGGGTGTACGGAAGAAAGACTCAGGGGTGTGCCCCTGCAGTGAATCTTAGACGTAGATCTGAGATTCGCCATGGTCAAAAGGGTCAACTTTGGGGGCACAGGGGGAGTACAGACCACCTTGGTTGGGTGCCCCCATAGTGAATCTGAATCGTTGGATCGGGGAGATGGATGGTCCAGATCAACTCGGAGAAGCAGGGAAACGTTGCGGAGAGACATAGTTGAGGGGATAATTCAAAAAGGAATGGAGTTTAGGTGAGGTTTGAAGGGGAGCCGTCAGATTAGGAGGATCAATGGCCAGGAGTGAATCGGGATATCAACAATCGGTGGAGAGAAGGGTCCAGGGAAGGAGGAATTGGGAACTGCAATGTGCCAATGACGCGAGGAGAGGAGCAAGGGTGATGAATGGAGGATTGTTAGATCGGGATCGAGATCGATGGCAGAGATGCAATCGGGGCTTCGCATTTCGGCTGAGAAAAGGTTCAGGGGAGATGGAAGCGGAAAAACGCCGAAGTGCGATGTAGCGCGGACCATCCGATTTGGAAGCAGATCGATGGTGAGGATATCGTGGGTGGAAAGTCTATCGGGGGTGCGACATCGACGGGGTAAAGCGGAATCAGGAGGCTGCGATGCATGATGCGGCGATGAGAGGGCGCGATGCGATGGCCGTCCGATCTCTGGGGAAATGGACGGTCTCGATCTCATCGGCAGATCGGCCATTGACGGAAAAAGAAAATGGAAGTGGAACTTTGGATTCGCCGAAGTGCGACCGCCGATGGCTTTAGAGCTTCAGTCACAAGGCATGGTCTTACGGTGGGAAAGGGACTCGAGCTTAAGAAAAAAGCGCTTAAGACCTAAAAAGAGTGGAAAAGCTTTATACAAAGGGTTTTATGGGTTTTCTAGGTTTCAGGTAAGGCAAAAAAGATTTTTTAAACCAAATGGAAAAGGGTTAAATGGTTTTTAAAGGGGATTTTGATGAAATGGAATACAAACGGGAAGAAAAAGAGGGATTTGATAGGAGGAATGGGGCTCTTAAAGGAAAAATGATGGAATGGGTGAAATGAAGGAAAAGGGAGGCTTTGAAATAGTCTTTTATACCAACAGGTTTCCTTGAAGGATTTTTCAGTGAAGATAACAGTGAGATGAGTTCTTTTGGACATGAGGCACAAACAAGTTCCAAGAACTCATAGATTTTGCAGAAATTTGTTTCTTGGAAACTTAGGAACATGATTTAGCCATCATTTTATATGAATTTTTTTATGGATGGCTAACAGTGGCTCCACATGGGGATGACAGCTCCTTGGAAGTGTTAAGAACTTCAGAGGCAAATCCCTGGAATGTAGACCAGTACCATGATGTTTTTCTGCACTTTTGACAATCTCCTATATCTTTGATGATCATGTTGCTTAAAAAGATGATCCACAGATTTACAACAAATTGATTTTTCTCCCAAACATTCTACCTACACAGCCGACTTGTCCTAACATTTTTTCTTCATAAGGTGCACTTGGACTTGAAAAAATTTTCAACATAATTTTATTCTTTTATTTTAAAGCAAGAAACTAATCTATATATACCCTTATTTCTTCAATGAGTTCAGATTAAACAGTTGAACTCAAAAATTCTCTACCTAAGCTACTATCTGTCAAGATTAAGCTGTTTGACAGATCTTATTCTCTACATTCTAAAACATAAATTTAAATACAGACAAACCAGGTTTAAGCGGTCTGATTTGCTGTAGGGCTATGGCATAAAAACAAGCTGCACATAGACTGAAATTTATAGAAAATTAAAACAAAACTGTGAAGGCTTAAGATCTGAAATTTGTAAACCTCCTTCTATCTTTTCTCAGCTCTGGTTTTGATCTTGTTAGAGCTATCTTTATTTTTCCTTGGTTCATATTTTGAGCATGTCTGAACCATTTTCCTCTATCCTTGGCTCAAGTTTTGGTTTGATTAGAACCATTTCTTTCTATCCTAATATATCCTACTGATAAGCCGAGATTAAACAGTTTGGCAGATCTGATTCACTAACCTATCAGCAGTAAATTGAAATCTATTTAGTCATGATTAAGCTATATGAAAAAATAGTAGTGTTCTTTCAAGTAGTGGCATTTAGGCTTGCTCACTTTCAGGTTTTCTTTATTTTTTGGTATGGGGCTATACCTTCCTTCCATTATATCTGCCCTTTTTTTCTCTTTTTCTATTGTCTTTGTATTTTTTCTTTTTTCAAATTCAAAGTAAAAAAACTAACTAAATGGTCACAGGCTGAACTTTATTGACATTCCTATCTACCCTTATCTACCTCTAAAAATCTCTGTTGTTTTATATGATACAATAGTGCCAATGTAGCCAGTTGAGTAGTGACAAAAAGTAGAAAATCTGGCTCCTGGTCAGAGGTAAACATAGTACATTTTGAATATTAATCTTCAAAACCAAGGCTATCACAGAAGGTGACAACTTTTTATGTATTTGGCTCTTGCAAAGGATCCATGCTTGAGAATTTTAGCTAATTAGGAATTCCATACGTTCTTCTATAGGATCAACAAAGAAAAGATGAAAACTCTCTTCTTTTTGGCCCTCCATGGTTGGTAGATTGTTTGCCTCTAAGAAATCAGCTTTGAGGACTGTATCTTTAGTATGTTCCTTGGAAACATCATCATCCTTTACCTGCAAATCAACAAGTAGTGAAATTTATTCTTTCTCTAAATCTATGCTTGCTTCTGAGGTAAATTCAAGTTCTTTGGATGACATATTGATATCAGTAATGGGAGAAGGTCCTTTTTGAAAAGATGATATATCCTTAGTAGGAAATTCTTCTATTGGTTTTTCTTCCCCAAAGACTTGCCAATACTTTTCATTGTTTGGGACAGCTGGCCTGAATTTTTCTCGAATTATGTATTGTTTTCCTTCACAAGGTCTTAGACATGTACTAGCAACAAGGGCTAATCCATTGGCAAGAATGTTTTGGTTTTTAGGGGCAAGGGTAAGTTGGGATTCTTCAAATGATTTTAACAAGTCCATGGCATCATCCTTATAGGCTCTAAGTCTGGGATGTTTAACAATGCATTCCTCATTCACTTGCCTAATTACCAATTCTGCATTCCCATGAACTGTTATCCTCTGGGCTCCTAATTTCTTCAATAAGTGCAGCCCTAAAAGGAGTTCCTCATACTCTACTATGTTACGTGTGCCTTCAAAATTTAATTTATATGAATGGCCTTCAGCATGATTGTTTTCTGTATTTTAAAGCATATTCCTACACCTGCATTAGTTTTACTACATGACCCATCAAATATCATACTCCACAGAGGACTAGTTTCAGATTTATCATTAATTTCCCTACTATCTTCTATGTCTTGAGTGTTGTCATGTTGTTCTATGGGGTAGGAACTATGTTGATGATTATCTTTTTTAAATGAAGGTTTGAAAGCTAGCTGGCTGTTTAGTATTTGATCAATTTCTCCTTCTGTCAAAGGAGAGATTTCTCTTTCAGCATAGACAGAAGTACAACGGCCTTCTTTCTCTTGTGCTAACTGGTTTCGAGGCTGGATGTCTTCTTGCGCTTCTTCTAGTGGGTCAACACTTGTGCTTGCAGGGAAACCTTGAGGATTTTCTACTATTTCCTAATGTACTTCTGTTTCAAACAACTCCTCATGATTGTTAGGATACTCAATTTGAATACAAGGTTCATGAGTTGTTTCTTCTACATTATCAGGATGCCACTCTTCTTGTGTAATCTGAAATGAGTTGTAACATAGAGGGAGAGTCCCTATATGTGTTGGTTCTCCTTCCACTTCAGATTTTGTGTTTTCTAAGTGGCTACTAGTTTCCTCAAAGCACTGCTCACTATTAGTATTTGCATTTTGTTCGTAAAGCTCTCTTAACAATAAAACAAAAGTTATAGGTAGGCAATCATGAATTTCTTGACAACCTTCCTCATCATCTTCTATAAAGTCCTGATCATCATACATGTCTTGCTCATTGTCTAGGTCTTGTAGTGGTTGAGTTTGTGTTTGATCAGGGAAAAGCATGGGCTACTCTAAATCATCAATATTTAAATTAGCTTCATACCTATCCATTCTCTTTTCAAGCATGTACATCATTTTTTCCATCATGGCCAATAGTTTTACTTTTGGGTCTATACTTGGATCCATGTTTGTTAAAAATAAGTCACTGTATCTTGTCAACCAGTTCAGAGCCTTCTACCAGTGGAGTCATTTGGTCTTTTGGGAGTTTTGGAGTCGCCATTATGTTAGGTTTTGAGACCTAATGATGAGAGAAGTTCAGCCAAGTATGACAATCTTTTAGAGGCTAAATAATCTTTTTCAAAGAAAATTCAATCCTCATGATCTTCTTAACTGGGTCTGAATGATGTTTGAAGGATAAAAGAACTTCCCAGTGGAGTCTTAGGAAAACCAGTGGGGTCTGTAGGCCTACTGAATACCAATGGAGTCGCTAGGTGAAGGATTTTTACTTGTTTTCAAGGTTTGGTTGTTGTTCACCATTCAACAATAAATAATAGCCAGTCTTGGTGACACTTGTCATCATTTAGGAATAGGGGTTTTTTGAGTTGTGAAGTTATCTATTACTCAATCCTATCCCCAGTATAGTCGCCACTCTGTTAGGACACCCGTAGTTTGCAAGATTGGAAAGAACAAACACTACAGGGCCAACATCAGAACCACTTTAGAATCCTAGGATCTAGCCCTCCTAGATTCAGAGAGGGATCTCTCTATATAAGTTCTTTCAATAGATATATCTTTAAGCTTTGATTAAGATATTAGGCTAGTTGTGAAGTACATGGGTTTTGTTTGTTTGTTTTGGTTGGGTAGAATATCATCAAAATGAAGGAAGTATTTTGAAGGGTGAAGGTGTGAGTGAGTTGAAAGAGTGGTTCAGCTGATAGGATAGGTAGGAGACAGTATCAATCCATTGGGCTATGGAGTCACAAAAGGATTTAATTGCACAACAAGTTTCAAAGGTGGTCCATTGGGCAAGTCATCTATATCAAAGGATCTCTTTAGATTGATTTTGTGATATGGAACATTAAAAGTGTTGTGAATGAAGCAAAGCTAATAACCATCTAAGAATCTATTAAATTCACTAAAACAAGAAAAGAATTTCAAAGTAATTGTTTGAAGCAAGCCAAAGGACAGGGAAAATCATAGATTTCTTTGGGAAAACTTTTACTAAAGCACACTTTTTAGACAACAATCCAGCAATCTAACAAGTTACCTTCAGAAAGGAGAAAACATATAAGAAAAAAAGGGCAGCCTAAGATTAAGTAAGAACTTTAAATCTATCCTACTTTTGGCATACTCTTAGGGAAACTTTCAAAACAATGTTGAAAATTAAACAAGGGACAGAGCTAACCATAAACTTACTTGAATAGGACTCTACTTAGCATGCAGTGAAAATATCATTCAAAAACAACATCTTAGGTTTTACACAGCAAGACATGGGCTTACCAACATTGCTTGACTGCTTATGCCCTATTGAAATCATTCCCAAAGGGACAATTAGAAGAAAACATAGAGATAAAGCTTATCAGTGAGAGATAGGGTACTTTGGCAGTAAATCCTACTCTATTTTTCCTGTTCTATATCAAAGAAAGTGGAAAATATGAAAACATGAGAAAAACAAAAATTACAGTAAGAAAAACATCACCATTGACATAGACCAAGATCCCATAAATCAACTTGTATATTTGATGTTCAAACCTGTTACAATATTCAAGTCCAGTATGTCTTTACTGCTTGAAATTCTCTTCTCAACCTATCTTTCTTCAATTACTAACAGAGCTTCAGCAGCCTCAACAACTATTTACATTCAGTAAATATTCAACCAACATTTACAATGGACTCCTCTTATGATATTTATAGATGACTTGAGGAGGTGGAGTGAAAAGAAGATCCATCTCATCAATCAATACAGAGTAAATGCTTCTGGCCTTTGGGAGGCTCAATGGAGAAGATAACTAGTGTCTTAACTCTGTTAATTGATTTTTACTTTAACTTTTATCTACTTTCAGTTAATTTTGTTGACTTTTGAGGCTTTTAGTAGCAGGCATTTACTTCTGAGCTGTCTTTGGAAAAATATCTCTGACTGTGCATTGAATTTGTATTCTTTTGAGGTAAATAAGCTGGTAGGTGGCATTTTTGGCTTCTGGAGGAGTAAATGCTTTATTGATGTGTCATTTGAAGCCGTTACTTTGTTGACCTGTCACAATTTGTCACCTTAAAATTTGAATTAGGCCTCTGATATGATTTTTGGCCTAATAATCTTTCTTCTTTAATACTGTGTCTTTAACCTTTAATCTTCAGATTAAGCCTTGAAATATTTAGTCTTTAGGATTTAATCCTTTAACTTTGATCTTCAAACTTTAATCTATGATACACTTTATCTTCTTCTGCTGATGTTCTCGGCTTATGCTGTATAGGTGGAAGTGATACATTGGAGGGTTTTACTGAATGACCAATGTTCATGACGCATTGGATAAAATTGGAGCTTAACTCCCTCAATGTCCCTTTCTGTGTTCAGTTTGGCCACAGAGGATCGCCATCCTCGGCCACGTCCATTTACTGGACTATGAGATAGCTTCATAGCTTATCCGCCATTAAACTTGCAACAAACCATCAAAATATTACAAAAGACCTGCGAATGGGGATATAACTGCTTCAGAGGGCTGGGCGGAGTGCAAAAGAGCAGTGCGGAAGAAGAAGAATGCATTAGGGTGGATTCCATGGAGGAAACCATGAAAAATAGGGTTTAAATCTGCTTGTGGCGTGAAAATAGGGATAGGTGGTTTTGGAAACCCGGAGATGGTTTTCATGCGGGGTTAGAGCGGTAAGTGGTTTTGAGCAGAGGGAATGCGATACACGTCAATGGATGACATGTATGCCCCCAAAAAACGCCCTTTTCGCGCTCGAGATGCACGTTCAGGAGGTTGGTGAAATGGAGCGCTAAATGGCCCAACAGCCGTTAGATCTTCAGGCTGGAGATCTAAGGCTGAGAATGAACGCGACAGGAGATAAGATGGGCAGAGGAAACATATGGTGGGGCAGGGGTGACGTGGGGAAATTTTTCACGTAGCGGGGAGGCTTGAGGTCAGGTAAACAATGGTTTATAGTGATAGAGGGTTATAATCTAGGTAGGGGCGAATACATAAGAAAAAGGTGAAAGTGGGAGGGAGCGAAGGCGCTCAGCGGTGGGACCGGGAGTCATTGCGGGGGGACTGGGTGTACGTAAGAAAGACTCAGGGGTGTGCCCCTACAGTGAATCTCAGACGTAGATATGATATTTTCCATGGTAAAAAGGGTCAACTGCGGGGGCACAGGGGGAGTACAGACCACCTTGGTTGGGTGCCCCCGTAGTGAATCTGAACCGTTGGATCAGGGACATGGATGGTCCAGATCAACTCGGAGAAGTGGGGAGATGTTGTGGAGAGACACAGTGGGGGAAAGAATTCACAAAGGGATGGAGTTGAGGTGAGGTTTGAAGGGGAGCTGTTGGATCGAGAGGATCAAAGGCCAGGAGTGAATCGGGATATCGACAATCGGCAGAGAGAAGTGTCTAGGGAAGGAGGAATTGGGAACTGCGATGTGCCAATGGCGCGAGGAGAGGAGCAAGGGCGATGAATGGAGGACCGTTGGATCGGGATCGAGATCGATGATGGAGATTCGATTGGGGCTTCGAATTTTAGCTGAGAAAAGGTTCAGGGGAGATGGAAGCAGAAAAACGCTGAAGTGCGATATAGTGCGAACCGTCTGATCTGGAAGTAGATCGACGGTGAGGATCTTGTCGACGGAAAGTCTATCGAGGGTGCGACATCAGCGGGGTAAAGCAGAATTGGGAGGCCGCGATGCGTAATGGGGCGATGGGAGGGCGCGATGCGATGGCCGTCCAATATTTTGGGAAATGGACGGTCCCGATCTCATCGGCAGATCGGCCATTGGCGGAAAAAGAAAACGGAAGCGGAAACTTTGGATTCGCTGAAGTACGACTGCCGATGGATTTAGAGCTTCGGTTGTAGGGCGTGGTCTTACGGCGAGAAAGGGGCTCGGGCTTAAGAAAAAAGCGCTTAAGACCTAAAAAGAGCGGAAAAGCTTTATACAAAGGGTTGTATGGGTTTTTTAGGTTTTGGGTAAGGCAAAAAATATTTTTTAAACCAAATGGAAAGGGGTTAAATTGTTTTTAAAGGGGATTTTGATGAAATGGAATATAAAAGGGAAGGAAAAGAGGGATTTGACAGGAGGAAAGGGGCTCTTCAAGGAAAAATGATGGAATGGGTGAAATGAAGGAAAAGGGAGGCTTTGAAACAGTCTTTTATACCAGTAAGTTTCCTTGAAGGATTTTTCAGTGAAGATAACAGTGAGATGAGTTCTTTTGGACATGAGGCATAGAGAAGTTCCAAGAACTCACAGATTTTGCAAAAAATTGTTTCTTGGAAACTTAGGAACCTGATTTAACCATCATTTTATATGAAAAATTTTTATGGATGGCTAACAGATCCGATACTGAAAACCCCTCATGATGTGATCTTTCTATCTGTTGGGTTGCCTGCCTAATCTGCATCAGTGAAGCCATGCAACTTCACCTCATCCATCTGTCTGTATGATAATCCATACTGAGATGTGCCCCTGAGATACCTCAGAACATGCTTGCCTGCCATCCAAAAGAGCTTGGTAGGCTTAACCATCACTTGTGAAAGCTAGTTCACCACCTAGCATATGTCTGGTCTTGTATTAAATAAATACATGAGTGAACCCACCAACTATCGATAAACAATGGCATCCACTACCTCTACCGATGTAGCATCCTCTTTCTTCCAATTTCATGGAAGAGGAGTATCCATGGGCTTGCAGTCCTCCATGTGAAACTTACCAAGTATCTCTCGAGCATACTTGCCTTGAGACACAAAAATTTCAACTTCTCGCTGCCATATTTCCAATCCAAGGAAATAATGAAGGAGGCCCAATTCCTTCATCTCAAAATCCTTTGCAAGATTTTCCTTACATGAGTGTATCAACTGCTCATCACCCATTAATATTAAATCATCAACATAAAGAACAATGATAAAAATCTTACCCTCCACCACAATTTGGTACAGGTTTGCATCTGCCTCAAGGCTTGGTGAAGCCAAGTCCAGTGAAATAGCTGTCGATCCGTGTGTACCAAGCACATGGTGCTTGCTTTAGCCCATACAACACTCTTTTGAGTCTGAACACATGCGACTCACTATTAAAGATCTCAAATCATTTAGGCTGCTCAATGTACACCTCATCCTCAATGCTCCCATTAAGGAACGCAGTCTTCACATCCATCTGATGAATGTGCCAACCCATCTGCGCTGAGAGAGCAAGGATGGTCCTTATGGAAGAATACCGTGCGACAGGTGCAAAGGTTTCTTCATAATCAATCCCATCGATCTGTGATAAGCCTCTGGCAACAAATCTTGCCTTATAATTCTCAACACTCCCATCAGCAGCTTGCTTTACCTTGTAGATCCATTTCGAATCTACCACTAATTTGCCCACCGACCTTGGAACAATCTCCCAAGCATTGTTTCTGACAATGGAGTCATACTCCTCCACCATGGCATCTACCCATGTGGGCTCCTGCGCTGCTTCTTCAAAATAAGATGGCTCTGTCATGACACACTTGCTCATAAGAGCCATGTATCCAGTAAATCGGTCAGGTGAATGTCTCTGTCTGCACTGTGATGTAGGGAATCCTACATTCTCTACTGCATCAAGCTTCAGTCTCTCAGCTTCTGTGGTATGATTTCTACTAGTTATGATGTTTGGCTTTGCGTGAGTGGAATCCTCCACTCCATGAACACTCTCCTGTGGCTGGTCCACATCGGAGGCTCATCTTTCAGAATTGGCAGTTCCTCCACAGCATGCAAGTCTAGCTCCCTCTCAAGCATAGCTCATCCATCACCCATGATTGTTCTGTTCTTCCTCTCCGCGACCCCATTCTTCTGTGGGTTATGAGGTGCTATGATTTCTCTTTGAATTCCTTCTTTTCTATAGAATTCTTTGAATTCGTTCGAGATATATTCACCACCATTATCGCTCCGTACAACTTTCACTTGCTTCCCCAACTCCTTCTCCACCAATGCTTTAAACTCACAGAACTTTGATAATGTTTCGCTCTTCTTATGCATGAATAAGATCCAGCATCTACGAGAATAGTCATCAACAAATATAACATAATACCCATGCTTTGCTGTTGAAGCAATCGAGAAAGGTCCACACACATCTGTGTGATTTCTCTCTAGGATCACCGAAGCATGGTTCTCCTTCTCATGGAAGGTGATCTTCACAAACTTACCCATAATACATCCCTTGCACTGATTTTACTACGCAAGAGTACCCTTGGGAAGTCCAATAGAAATATGCTGCAAAATATTCAAAGCGCCATGGTGAAGATGGCCCAATCTCCTGTGCCATAATTCGCCCTCATCTCGGCTCACCACTTCTTCTGCTTTTCCCATCATTTCAACGCAGCCATCTACCTCCAGCTTGTAGAGATTCTTGACTCGAATCCCTATCCTCTTGGTTTGACCTGTTGTTTTATGTCGCAGGAAAGCTTTTCCCTTGCTGAAAACAACGTCATAACCTCTATCTTCCAACATTGCGACCGAGACCAAGTTCTTCTTCAGACCTGGAACATGCATAAAATCTTTCAACATAAATGGTTTACCTGACTCTCTCTCAAAGGTGATGGTTCCAATGCCAGTCGCATTGTATCTGCCATCATCGCCCATCTCTATATGCATTTGGAGATCCTTCTCCTCCAAAGCACTAAACAACTCCTTGTCTCCTGTCATATGGAAAAATGCACCACTATAAAGATACCACACCGATCCCATTGAGCTTGAAACCAAGCATGCGATCAAATATAAATCAAGTTCAAATTGTGAGGGTAAGGCCTCTCTAGCTGCAGCTCTATTAGCCTTCTGGTTTTTCTTTTTCTGTGGGCAGTTAGTGGCGAGATGCCCATGTTCGTGACAGTGAAAACACTTCAGTTTGGACAAATCCAGCTTCTTGCCTTTAGCCTCGGATTTTGCATGGGATTTATTCCCCTTCCCTTTCCTTGCTTTGGCAGCCAAAGCACAATTATCTTCATCATAATTCTTCGATGAAGAGCCATCCTTGGTACTTCACCTTATTTCCTCCTGCACAAGATCCGCCAAAAGTCGCTCCGAACCCTGCAGTTTCTCCCATCCATTGACAGAGTCTTCGTAGCTATGCCAACTCTTCGGAAGCCCAAGGAGAGCCAAGCTCACCAAGTTATAATCATCAACAGTAATCCCCACACTTCCCAGTTCATCCCTACAGTGGACAAACTTGCGAGATATTTTTGAATACTGTCGCCCTTTTCCATTTTTATTTTTTTGAGCTTATCTTTCAGCGCCAACTTCCTCTGGTCGCTACTGTTTTGGAAAATATCTGTCAAAGCCTTCCACATTGAATATGTAGTGGCTTTCCTATGAAGGCTTGACACAATATTTTCCTTCACACCTTCCAAAAAAATTCTTCTTGTCTTTGCTACCTTCTTTTGCCATGCGTCAAGTCTTGTAGCATCGCTAGAAGAGGCTTAGGAACATCTCTATCGATGAACTCCTTCAACCCATTATATTCAAGAACCACCTCCATCCTATCCTTCCAAGCTATGTAATTTGATCTACCATCAAGGGCATACTCCAATCACAACCCATTGAAATACATTTCAATGAATACTCAACTATCGCATCAAGAAAAGTCTGCAGCAAATTTGAATTTTCAACCAGCACAAAACTCAACAATTATTCACAATTGAAATCTCCAGTGATCAATACCACTCTGATACCATGTAGAAATTTATTAATATTGATGTATTATTGGATCCTCTTGATCTAAAAATATTTATCTTTTTGCTAAATACATAATCCTTCCATTGTTAAACTTGCAAAAAATTAAAACTCAATTGCAAACACATGTGAATAAATTCAATCACACATAACACAATTGTTTAATGGGAAAGCTTAAAGCTAAAAACCCCAAATATCATATATTATGTATATCAATGGAATCATGTAATAATATCATACAAATCTTAGTAAATCAAGCTCTTAGTACAATGTAGATTCATTACACACTGTCATGCAGAAATTTGCATCTCCATGCACCAATTTCTTACCTCCTGACAGCCTGCCTCCACTGTGCAATCCCTATTGAAGAAGACCCCTCAATGAATTCGAATTGGCCTTGCCTTGACTGTGCAATCCTCACTAGAAACTCCAATGTGTGTCAGATGCATTGAATGCATCACTATAGTCACAACGGATAGTCGATCTCACCCTTTCACCTATCTCTCCACTGGGTCTCCACTGGAACTGACATGCGTTGTAGTTAACTACTGTTTCTGTTCAGTTGTTAGTGAATTATTAGTTGTGAATTAATTAAATAATTAATTAAATTAATTCTCACAAGTGTATCTTTCAGTTAGACTAGATACAACTAGCTCAACTGAGTTTAACTCACTTAACTGAGTTAAACTAAATAACAACTCCATAAACTACTCTTCCAACTCTATCATAACTTTGCCACTTCATTTCTAACTAAGTCCTTCATGCTTGAGCCACCAATAAACCCTAGGAATTGCATAATTCCTTCAGCCCACTGATTTTCCAAATCTGTTCACTGAAATAAAGTGCTCCAAGAGAATAAGTTGATGTTTATTGTCGGATTATTATTAAGAGCTAATAATAATCAACATGCATATATTTTTAGATCGACGATCTATAAATAGACTTCGCCCCATATTCTAAAAATATAATTTCATCTATTTTCCGCATTTGACCAACCATCTACAAATAGCACCCTACAACTTATAGAATATGCTCACCATGTCTAAAAATAGACATACACCTAAAAATAGCCTGCGGGCCCCACTTAGTGAAGGTGCTTACTTTTCACTAAGCTCATCATCTTATTGAATCTCAACAGAACAAGACGCCACTGATCAGATCATGGATACATTGATCAAGAACACCCGACAACAAAGGATTCAAGATGTCGAGTTGTTAATATAGGCAAACTCCTTCACCAAGGCAAGTGGCTCACTAAGGATCAAGTTCAGTAGAAGTTTCCTCATCTCATGGAGAAACTCAATGTAATGGGGACCATTACTTCCTAAGGAGGAGGAATGATCAAGGTGGATATTTTTGGCCACCTACCTATTCCACTTAGACCCCCACCATTGTTTGTTTTCATTTTTTTTGTTTCCTTAATTGTAGCACAATTTACTATTTTTAGTAGTTTTTTCGAGTCGTGAACTTCCAGAGTCGTTTTGTGGCCTTAAACGATGTTTTTTGGGAAAAGAAAGAACACGATGGGTCTTTAATTGATGTTTCTCACTCAAAAGTTTCAGTCCTTAGAAAAATATTTCTAATGAGGTATTGTGCATGTCAAACCTAGATCGTATGCCAATGTTACGTCCCAGGGCAATTGAGGTAGCAATTTAATCAAATGGGACCCATAGTTTTGGCACTTCATCTCCTAGGGTTAGGTTTTTGCATGTTTAGGGTTTTTCATTGTTTCTCAATGATAAATAGTCCTTGGAGCCTCATTGTAACACAGTTCAGAGGCCTGTGGCCGCCACATCTCTCCTCATAGATAAGCTACCAGTGCCCTAGCTAGTTTATTTCCATTCAGTCTGTAAGCATATTTTAGTTATTTTATATTAATGAAATGAAGTGTTATTTCCACTGCATCTTTGTATCTATGGTTATATTAATATTCTTTTACGCTCCTGTGTAAATCTGAATCAGTGAGCTGGCCTTATACGAATCTATCTTATATACACTACATCTAAAAGCACAAGAAGTACGTTAGAAGTTATGTCGGCAAGGCATCACACCATTAGTAATTGGACATGTGTATTTACCAGATATTGCTAATAATTTTCAAGGTTTAACTTTGACAGTTTCTTAATGTTATCCTCCATCTTCTACCATTCCCTCCACGATTTCATTAATATTTTAACATTAGTCAGGGAACCAACTGGGCATTCCCGAATAAGATTGGTTCCAAATAGGTTATCGCTAACAGTTTTAGTAATATGGGCTATAATATCCCTTGCTCTAAAGATGAACCTTTCTTCTTGTTTTAATTTTATATCCAAATCTGTAAAGAGGATTTCTTTGTGTGAATATTCTATTCTTGGAAGGTTTGGAACTCTTCCCTTTGCATTCTTGCCATGTGATAAATTCAGAAATATTCTCATCAATGTTTTTGAAATTCGTCCTCAGATCAGACGATTGATTCATCAGTGAATCAATTTTATTACATAGATCATTGATTAATGAAATTTTTAGGTAAAATACCACTTGATGCTAGGCTAAGAGGGTGTTAAGTTCCACTACTTCTTAAAATATTCAATCTTAGGATTGTCCTTCAATCGCTCAATTTTGAGTTGGAGTTCTTGAAGTTGAGCATCTTTAATCTTGATATCAGTTTCATGTTGAAGTTTCATTTCATCAAAGTTGTGTTGTAGTTGTGATAATTACACTTGTGAATTATGATCAATACTATGTGTTTCTTTCAATAATTCTAGCTCCAACTGTTGGATCCTGTCATATTTATCTTTGATTAATTGTTGTGCTTCTGAAGCTTTGTTAATGATGGTTGTTGCATAGGCCCCTATGAACTACGATAGCTTGGTTAATTATCATAAGGGTTGGTTTGTGGATCCTTCCACACAACATCCATTGGTACATATCCAGGAACTAGTGCCTGGGATTGCTCATCTCTCCTCCTCTTCCTTTTCCTTCTCATTACAGCCCTATGCTTGGGACTATAAAATATGTAAAGAGGGGGAATCTCTTCGATATTAAGAACAATTTCTGAAGAAGGGTATTCCGGGATGAATTCCAAATCTTATTTATTAACAAATTTATCAGAAGCCCCAATAGTAAGAAGGCTCTGCTTATTAGTCTCAAGAATGCTGATTGTTTCTTTTGGAATTGAGTCTTTTCCTCTTGCGATCCTTTAATTTGATGATCAAATTGTTCCCAAACCTTATCTATATCACTGCTAAAAAATATTTCACCAGTTTTTTTCTCTGTATATGTGGTCTCTTTTGTTCTCTATGTCACATCGATGTCCTTTGAATACTGTGTTGAATCTTGTTCTTCTTGTAAAACTGGTTGAGAAACCCTCATTGTGTCAAGATGGAGATACTCCAACCCTTTATTCCCATATTTCTTGAACTAATTAAGCTGCTCTATACTGATATGATTTTATACCAACTTTTATACCTATAGGTATGTTTGGGTAGACTCAAAGAGATCATCAAAGTCATCAGGATCATGTATGAATTGTTTCACTTTAACCTGAGTTGTGAAATTTTGAGCCACTTTGTTTGGGTCGTACTGCCTGTTGGGAATGGTGGGAAAGTTTAAATGCTTTATATGGTTAATTTCAAGCTCAACGTGCTTGAAATTATCCAAAGCATAGATGCCACAATCGATGGGAAATTATGGCCAAACAGATTTCTTGGCTTCTTTCAGGGCTTCGATTAATCCATTTCCCACAGTTTGATAGGCAATTTCTCGGGCCAAGAGTTTATCAAGGATATAGATTGGGAGAACATGATGCCTAGCTAAAATACCAAAATCCCTAACATACGTGAAAAAATATTCTCCAAAACACTTTCCTATAGTTGTGAAATCATCTTTGGCTTCATTGGATAATCTTGGGGATTTTCCACCAAAGACATCTTTATGCAAAAGGTAACATGACTACATGAAAATTTTTATAAAAAATGGGTTGGAAATTATATTCCCAGAGGAAATTGTGACAGATGTGGATAGGGGTAGGGACTGCCAAAGTCCATCTCCATCCCATGGATGGGAAATCATAGGTAAAGCATATGACGTCCATGATGTATGCACTCGTATAAAAAGGGTGCACTATCTTGGTAGTGACTTTTCGATTTTTTCTGTAGGCTGGGATGTGGGAGGCTATGTTATTCAACAAGATGATGGCCCAATCCATTATGTAGGAATTATATACAACATCAATGAAGGGAACCCATTCAACTGTAAAATTTGTTGTTTTGGGATACCCAAATAATCTACACATCATTCTAGCAGTATAGAAATGATGACCAATAAGAGAAGATATAGAATACATGCCCTGATCATTGTGCTTATGATTATTTGGATCTCGTCTCCATTGTCATATCAACTCTGACTCATCCTTGTTTTCATTTGCAAATTTTTGAAGGAAATGATTATCATATATCTTTTGTGGATCTTGTAGATGATACATTTTCTTCAAGTCTTCGGCTCTGAAAGACCCAACAATTGTCTTCCTTGAAGTTAGGAATGTCCTTTCTGTAATATTAAGATTATCAATAACCCACTTAACCATGTCTGTGTAGGGTAGGATCTTAGGCTGAGCAACAATTCGATGAAGGAAGGAATTGGCGGCATCAATATAAGTAGTTTCAGAAGACAAGGAGGAGTCTTCAGCCGTGGCTTCCCTTTGAATTATTTTGGGTTCTTCATCCTTTAATAGTTTGTACATGGATTCCCATGAAGAATTTTTGGAATCGGTGGTGCATTTTGTATCAGAGAACAATGGGGGCATCTCAATGATTTCCGTAGTAGGAGGAGCCGCCTATGGTGGAACCATATGTTTTTTGTTCTTCTTGTTATCTTTTGACATTTTTCTAATGTCTCTCTTGTTGGGACTATCCTATAACAGAGAGAGAGAGAGAGAGAGAGAGAGAGAGAGAGAGAGAGAGAGAGAAAATATTGAAGAACAACACTTGGAATACGAGAGAATTATGACAAAGTAATGAAATGATAGAGAATATATGTTTTAATGCGGAAAAATACCAAAACATTAAGTGAAGGAAATCAAATCATTTGGGATTTAGAGAACATAAATACTGTTATGATTTAGTAATAAATGAAAATATGTGTTTACATGGTTTACCCGATAACTCAGTGCCTCATTGGAGACTTCACATTGCGGATTTTCTTAAGAACAACAATTGAAACATGCAATATTCTCTTTTTCCGATATGCAGTCGGGTTTTTTCATAGTTAGAAATTAATATGAAAAGGTAAGCACGTATCAAAATGATATCGCATCAGAGAATTGGAATACCAATCTTGTTTGAAGTTTTTCGATGCGATAAAAGTATCACAAACTCAAGGATCGAGTAGTAGGTATATGCAATGAAGAGTTGCAATTTTGTGATTGCGATATATCACATTGGGGAATTGAAGCGAGCACTACCAATGATACATTGAAATTTATATTGCAATGGCAGGGAAGAGATAAGTGACGTGGAAGATACTGTGACTTTATTATAATCGGAAGGTGTTTCCTTTGTTAAAAATTATTAAATTCCTCCATGCATTATCTTTATGAGTTGGGTAACATCGCATCACAATTTTTCAAATCAGGCACTTTGGTTTATCCTTGCAATGTTCAATATGCGATATGTGATAAAGCTTTCAATAAGTTTTTTTTAAGTCCTTCGGCCAATAGAATTAAAGCTTGAGTTCAGATAGGAATTTTTTTGTCTTTTTAAATAAAATTATTTGTTTTATTATTCTAGATAAAAATTTAAAAGGGTCCCCATTATAAGCTAACTATCTAATTATATTGGGGGTTGTTGAGTATCACAAAAATTAGTGATTCAATGGAAGGACCAGTTATCTCTGATATAATATATAATCAAATTTTCAAACTTGATAAGTAAAAATAATTTAGGAAAGGAAAAATTTCTTTGAAATGCTGGATAAATAATATTACTCTGCATAAAAAATTAATTTTATTGTAATTATTTTTAAAACCTCTTATAGATGAAAATCTTAACTATTTGTATCATTCATTAATCAGTTGTAGAGATAAAGTATAAGGATTTTTAAACTTAGCTTTTTGTTGAACTCATTTTGTCATAGGTAGAGCCTATGCTGCGAGCAGGCGTCCATAGCCTAGATAGGGCTACCTTTTAACCATCAATGACCCAATATCCCATCCATTTATGATTGCAGTTTTTTAGAGGTAAAGTTATACATTTTTTGTTTTTATTTTTTATTTTTTATTCTTTAAAGATAATTAAAAGCCATTGTCCCTGTTTGGTAGCCATATAGTGACAATTCCATTCGCATATTATAATACAGTTGAACAAGCTATCTCATGATGAGACTCCTTGTCTTATAGTTGGGTAATCATAAGTCATTACTCTGGCTTGGTGTCTAGTAGTGATAAGGTCAACTTATTATTTTCCTATGATCATGGTAAGGAGGCTCATGATGAGACCTCTTTTCTTTTTTCTTATATTTTTGAATTACACTCTAAAAAATGTATGATTAATGAATGGGGAGGATTATTGACTCCTTAAGAGTAAATGGATGACAACCAGAATTAAAGATGCTAAAGTTATACAATAGCCTTTACTTTTTTAAAGGAAACCGTTTCTGATTGATAACAAGATCAAATATTTTTTAAATTTTGAGGTTAAAATAACATACAACTTCCATGGATAAATATTATAGAGTTTTATGGTAATTATCCAATTTTAAATTTAGTAATCATTTCCCTAAAGATTTCTATGTTCAAAAGAAAAAATATCATAAAATGATTAGAGATATTTGACAACAAGCCAAAAGCATGTTACTTAACATTATATTTCCTAAAAGACATAAGTATGTATATGTAAATATTTAAATATTTATAGGTAGAGAAAGTGTTCTTTAATGAAAATAATTTTTTGAGAATTAGCACATTAACACGAAGATCATCTCTCTTTCATTGTAAATCTTGCAGAATAAAAGTTGATGGGCCTAATTTCTCAACACTTTGAAATTGTCCAAGCCACAATTTTTGAAATTTGCTATGATTTCCTTTTTCTTCATGTGCCTTGTCCCACTTGAGGACTAGATCTCCAATTTGAAAATATTTTTTTGTTGAAAAGTAAAAAATAAATGTGTGTCTAATTTAATTTTCCCTTAATTAAATTGGACAATAAATTGTAATCATATCTCATAATCACTTGTAATAGTTAATTGAGTGTGATAGACTTAGTTAGCTCATGAAATTTGAGTTGAGGGTGGTTGGTGAGGCATGTAGAGTGATTCTATTTGTTTTAGAGTCCAAGCTGCAGTTAGTGTATTAGTCTAATGCATGAGAAATGACTTAACTCAATTAAGTGAGTTAAAGTCAATCTAACTAGTTGTAATTGATTGTTGCACTAGTGAGAGGTCAACTGAATTAAATAAGATCTAATTCACATGCAGTGATCTGTCAAGTGATTGATGATTTACTATTAATAGCTGCATGCATGTCAGTTCTGATGAAGACCTAGTTTATACAGAGGTTAAAGGGACATTAACTATCAGTTGTATTATTAATGGATTGAGGAGCGCAATCAAAACAACCATTTGGATGCCGATGATGTATTGTGCAATTTTGGAAGGCTGAAATTCCTAAATAATAGGGATTTAATTCTCTTAGAATTTCACAAGCAAGGTAGGCTGAGCAAAGGTAGGAAATTGGCTAAGTGTTGCTCGATTTTGTCCGGATCAGTGTGAGACAGTTGGTAGGGTGCATCAGACTCTTGTGATAAGAGTGCATTGCATTGTTTCATGATTCCTTGGTTGGTTATACAATAAATATAGAGGAGGTTTTAAGCAGAAAGATTTCCCCAGGAAAAATATATGTGTTGTGCAATTGATTTTCTTCTTTCTCTTACTTGGTGTGATTATGCGATTGTGTTTATTTTCCACAAATATTGTAGAAGGATTCAATATCTTGTTTTAGAATATTACATGATAAGATTGAATCCATTGGTATACATATTGTTTATATAATTTATACATGGTATTATAGTTGTGTTAGAGATTTTATACATAGTATTAGAGCTCCAGACATCACTATAGTGGAGAACAAATTGAGTTTGTGTTGAACAACATTCGAATTTGCAAAAATAATCTTTGGTACGATAGGCGGATCAAGATGGCCTTCAATGGATTAAGATTGGAATATGCACTTGAGGGAAGTTCTAATTATATTGCATGGAAATACAGAATGGAGGTAGTTTTGGAGGACAACAGGTTGAAATAATTGATATTCCAAGACCCATAGCAATAGACGTTGCTCTTCTTGATTCTTGGAAAAATAAGGTTGCAAAGGCGAGGAGGATATTATTAGAGGGAGTTCGAGATCACATTGTCTCGAGTCTCCATGGCAAGGCGACTCCATATGCAATGTGGAAGGCCTTGATAGATCTGTTTCAGAACAAAAGTGACCAAAAAAATCTTGGCACTGAAGGACAAGCTCAGGAAAATCAAAATGGCGAAAGGCGACACTATTCCAAATACTTGACCAAGTTCATCCAATGTCGACATGAGATTGGAAGTTCCGGTATTATTGTAGCGGATGATGAATTACTAAGCCTAGCACTTCTAGGCCTTCCCAAGAGCTGGCATAGTATTTGGTCGGATTTAGTACAAGAATAATTCAGGCAGAATACCAAGGATGGATCCTCATGCAAGACAAATGATGAGGAAAATTGCACCTTGGATGGTAAGGAAAAGAAGGGGAAGGGAAAGAAATCCTATTCTAACTCTAAGACCGACAAAGAAGGAAATAAGCATGACATGTCCAGAGTGAAATTTTTTCACTGTCATGAGAATGGACATTATGCCACTAATTGTCCACAGAAGAAGAAGAAAAACAAGAAGGCTTCAGGATCTGCAATGGGTGATGCTTTAGGATCGCATGCATGGTGTCTAGTGCGATGGGATCAGTGTGGTACTTGGATAAAGGTGCACATTTCCACATGACATGAGACAAATAACTCTTTAACAGCTTGGAGGAGAAGGATCTTCAGATGCACATCGAGATGGGTGATGATGGGAGCTATAGCACTACCAAGATTGGTACAGTGACTTTCTAAAGAGAGTCAAGTAAACCTTTCTTATTAAAACATGCCATGCATGTACCAGGCTTGAAAAATAATTTAGTTTCAATTTCTAAGTTGGAGGATAGATGATATGATGTGTTTTTCAGTGAAGGGAAAGCATTCCTTTGTCACAAAGCCACAAGACAGGTTAAGAAGATTGAGGTTCATGTGAAGAACCTCTAAAAACTTGATGTAGATGGCTACACATCATTGCTGAGTAAATCAAACATAGTGGTGAGTCGAGATGAGGGTTTTTTATGGCACAGGAGATTGGTCCATCTACACAACATTGCTTTGAAGGTCATGTAATATATTTCTACGGAGCTTCCAAAAGGTATTCTTGTACAGATAGACATATGCAAGGGATGTGCCATGGGGAAGTATACAAAGGCCACTTTTCATGAGAAGGATAATAAAGTAGTAGACCCTTGAGAGAGTTCACTCAAATGTGTGTGGACCATTATCTATAGCTTCTATGGAAAATAACATGTATTATGGGATTTTTTGATGATTTTTCTAGAAAGTGTTGGATCAACTGATCCAGAAGAAAGATCATACGTTCTCAAAATTTTGTGAGTTCAAAGAAATGGTTGAGAAAGATACAGGGAAGCAGGTGAAGGCTCTAAGGAGAGACAAATGTGGTGAGTACATCTCAAATGAATTCAATAACTTCTGTAGAAAATAAGGAATTTAGAGAGAGTTTATTGCACCTCATAACCCACAATAGAATGGGGTTGTAAAAAGAAAGAACATAACAATTGTGGGTGTGGCACGAGATATGTTACATGATTAGGGCCTACCATTTCATTTGTGGGTAGAGGCATGCAACATAATGGTATTTGTGCAGAACCATAGTCCTCATCAGATACTTGGCATGAGTACACCATAGGAGGTTTTTTCTAGTAAGAAACCTGATTTTTCATATTTTAAATTTCTTGGCTCATCTGTCTATTGTCATGTGACCAAAGATTCCAAAAAGAAGCTATAAGAAACAACAGAGATTGGGACATTTTTGGGGTACAAAGATACACCCCACAACTATCATGTGTATTTTCCAAATAGTAGGATGAAAGTTGTCAGACGAGATGTAAAATTTGATGAGGAGAAACCCATGCGATTTTCCCTTGAGAGGGAGCTTGATTTGCATGTAGATGAGGAACTATTGGTTCCAAAGGATGAAACTCAAGATGTGGAGAAACCACATGAGGAGGATCATGGAGTGGAATAAACCACTCATGCAGAACCATCCAGTAGACATGGTAGGAGGTGCACCATAGAGGCTGACAAATTGAGACTTGATGCGGTAGAACATGTAAGAGTACCTACATCACAACACAAACAAAGACAATCACAAGACATGTATACTATATACATGAATCTTATGAGAAAGTGTATCGTGACAGAACCATCCTATTTTGAGGAAGTAGTGCAACAACCAACTTGGGTTGATGCCATGGTTGAGGAGTGTGACTCCATCATCATGAACAATGCATGGGATGTTGTCCCAAGACCAGTTGGGAAGTCAATGGTTGGATCTAGATGGATCTATAAGGTGAAGCAGGCAGCAGATGGGAGTGTGGAGAAGTACAAGGCTATATTTGTATCCCAAGGATTCTCACAGGTTGAGGGGATTGACTATGAGGAGACTTTTGGACCGATTGCATGGTACTCATCGATTAGATCTATCCTTGCACTCTCAGCGTAGATGGGTTGGAAAATACATCAGATGGATGTGAAGACTGCATTTATCAATGGATTTATTGAGAAAGAAGTGTACATTGAGCAACCATAAGGTTTTGAGACCTTTGACAGGGAGTCACATGTGTGAATACTTAATAGAGCACTGTATGGGTTGAAGCAAGCACCTCATGCTTGGTACACCAGGATTGACAACTATTTCTTTGGGTTGGGCTTCACGAAGAGTGAAGTGGATGTGAACCTGTATTGGATTGTGGTTGATGGTAAGATTTTGATTATTGTACTTTATGTAGATGATATTATTCTGACAGGTGATGAGAAGCTCATAAATTCTTGCAAACAGGATCTTGCAAGAGAGTTTGAGATGAAGGACATGAGACTCCACTATTTCCTTGGTTTGGAGATATGGCAGCGGGATGGGGAGCTATTTGTTTCTCAAGGAAAGTATTCCACATAGATTCTAAGGAAGTTCCACATGGAGAGTTGTAAACCCATGAAGACTCCTCTTGCAAGAAACTGGAGGAAGAAGGATGCTACTTTAGGTGAGGTAGTGGACGCTACTGTTTATAGGCAGCTTGTGGGTTCACTCATGTACTTGGTGAACACACGACCAGACTTATGCTATGCAATTAACCAGCTTAGTCATGTTATGGTTAAGCCGACCAAGCTATTTTGGAAGGTAGGGAAGCATATATTCAGATATCTCACGAGAACTACAGAGTATGGATTATGGTACAAATGGACAGAGGGAGTGAAGCTTCAAGTCTTTATTGATGCAGATTGGGCAGGAAGTCCATCAGATTGGAAGAGCACATCAGGAGGGATCATCAACATAGGATCGATAATAGTTTCTTGGTACAAAAAGAAGCAGATATCAGTTGCACTCAGTTCAGCTGAGGTAGAGTACATGGCATCCAGTCAGGCGGCATGTGAGGCCATATGGATGAGGAATATACTTTTTGGTTTGTTTGGTCATCAGATGGATCCGATGGTGATACATTGTGATAACTAGAGTAGCATAAAACTCTCAGTTAATCCAATATTCCATGATATATCCAAGCATATTGACATCTGGTACCACCATTTTAGAGATTGTGTTCAGAGACGCATTATGTTACTTCAGTAAATTCCCATAGAGGATCAGGATGCAGATATTCTGACGAAGGTGATCGCCAAGAGAAAAATTGAATAACAAAGAGGTAGGATCAGGGTAGCTGATAATCCCTTTCTTGTAGAGAGGGAGTGTTGAAAAGTCAATAAGAAATGTGTGTCTAATTTAATTTTCCGTTAATTAAATTGGAAAATAAGTTGTAATCTTATCTCATAATCACTTGTAATAGTTAACTGAGTGTGATAGACTCAGTTGGCTCATGAAATTCAAGTTGAGGGTGGTTGGTGAGGCATGTAGAGTGATTCTATTTGTTTGAGTCCAAGTTACAGTTAGTGTATTAGTTTAATGCATGAGAAATCAGTTAACTCAATTAAGTGAGTTAAAGTCAGTCTAACTAGTTGTAAATGATTGTTGCACTAGTGAGAGGTCAACTGAATTAAATCGGATTTAATTCACATGCAGTGATTTGTCAAGTCACTGATGATTTACTATTAATAGCTACATGCATGTCAGTTCTGATGAAGACCTAGTTTAGACAGAGGTTAAAGGGATGTTAACTATCAGTTGTACTATTAACTGATTGCATACCATAATCAAAACAACCATTTGGATGCCCATGATGTATAGCACAGTTTTGGAAGGATGGAATTCCTAAATAATAGGGATTTAATTCTCTTAGAATTGCGCAAAAGGCAGGCTGAGAAGAGGTAGGAAATTTGCTAAGTTTTGGTCGATTTTGTCCAGATCAGTGTGAGATAGTTGGTAGAGTGCAACAGACTCTTGTGATAAGAGTGCATTGTATTGTTTCATGATTCCTTGGTTAATTATACAATAAAGATAGAGGGGTTTTTAGTAGAAAGCTTTCCCCAGAAAAAATATATGTGTTGTGTGATTGATTTTCTTCTTTCTCTTACTTGGTTTGATTGTGCGATCATGTTTATTTTTCACAAATATTGTAAAAGGATTAAGTATCTTGTTTTATTATATTACATGATCAGATTGAATCCATTGATATACATATTGTTTATATAATTTCTACATGGTATTATAGATGTGTTAGATAGTTTCTACATTTTTATCAACTGAGCTTGCGTCAAAGGAAAATTTTACTATCTATTGATGGTGGGGATGTGTTTGTTTGGATTTTTCCCTTTCTTCTTCTAATTTAAGTATTTGACACATTCTTAATTGCAGAGAAGAATAAGGTTTTTCTTCAGTAAATTTTACTAGGGCTAATGAGGGAAGGACTAGGTTAGGAGGAAGAATAACCTCTTTCCCATACACGAGGTTAAAGGGAGAAGTACCTATGGAGACCTTCTTAGTTATTCGATCAACCCATACAGAAAATATCAAAGTTTTATGCCAATTATTTTGGATTTGATCAACAATTTGTTTAATAATCCTAATGAGGTTTTTATTAGTTGAGTTTGCTAAACCATTCCCCTGAGGATAGTAATTGGAAAAGTTTTTAAGTTTGAACCCTATTTTTTAAGCAAACACAGTCATGCTATTTCATGAAAAGTACGATGCATTGTCAAACATAAGTGCATTGGGTAAGCCAATCCTAGTGATATTGAATTGATCAATGAAGTAAATAATATTGTCATAATTGGCTACCTTTAGTGGAATTTCTTCCACCCACTTGGCGAAGTAATTTGTAGCAGTAAGGATAAAATTATGTTTATTGGAAGGGTGAGGAAAAATCTCACCTATTATATCCAATCCCCATTGTTCAAAAGGATGCTCAATATTGACTGGTTGAAGAGGTAAGGCTGGTTTTCTCTATCTTCCTGCAACAGTCTGACAAATTTTACATTTTCTTACATATGCATGGGTATCATTAAAAAAATTTGGCCAGTAATATCTAGCATGAAGGATTTTATGAGCGATGGTATCTCCTCCAAAGTGTCTACCAGCTATCCATCATGTAACTTGTACAAAACCTTTTGTGCTTCATATTTTTCTAAGCATCTTAACAAAACATAATCATAATTTTTCTCAATAACACATAATCATTGATACCATATTGATTTGCTTTCAACCTTAGAGTCCTTTACTTTTTGTAATTGAGTTTAGGAGGAGCATAACCATTATTTAGGTAAAAAATGAGATGAACATATTGGGACTCAGTATTAGTAAGGCATACCTCAGATATCTAGACAATGTTACCTCAGTCTTCATCAACTGATCTATTGGAATCTACAGTAATCAATCTGAAAAAACCCTATCCTTTGACAATTTTAGCTGGTTTGATCTCTATATCATATTCTTGCAGAGCGGTGACCCAATTTTCTATTTTCTCTTCTAACTCTTTTTGACCAAGAAATTGTCTAACTATTGGGAATGGGACAACTATTTTGGTGTGAGTTTTCAGAAGAAGAGGCCTAAATTGATTTATGTATTTGAAAAAAATAAATGCTTGTTTCTCCACTTATGAATAATTAGTTATGCACCCTAAAATTTTGAGATGAAGAAAGAGATAGGTGCTTCTATTTGTTGATCATTAATTTGGGTTAATACAACATCATAATAAGTTTTAGAAGTGAAAGTATACAAAAGAAAATGATTCAAAAATTAGGAGTTGTTAAAGAGGGAGCATCTATAATGGCTTGTCTGATTGACTAAAAATATTCTCTTTCATTAAGTCTCCATTTAAAAGCTGAGTTTTTCTTGATCATTACTTGCAAATGAAAAATATTTGAGAGAAATCAAGAACAAATATCTTAATGAAATTAATTTGTCCTAGGAAATATTGCATAGAATTTTTTTTATGAGGCAAAGAGATTTCATATATTTCCCTAATCCTATCACAATCAATACAAATCACTTCCTTAGAAACAATAAATCTTAAGAGTTTTCCTTCACTAAGAGAAAAGTCTGACTTCTTGGGATTTAGTGAGATTCCATATCGTTTTCATCTCTCAAAGATCTGTTTTAAATCATGGAAACGATTTCGCCTTTTCTTGGAATATATAGTTATATCATCCAAGTAGACCACAACAATTTTATTTATTAGACCCCTCAAAGTGATTTACATAGTTCTTTGGAAGGTTTCTCCTCCATTTATTAATCCGAAAGGCATTTTCTGGTAGACATAAGTTCCCCACTTAGTTCTTAAAGTGGTTTTCAACTTGTCATCTGGGTGAACCGAAATTTTTTTATATCCTGAGAAACCATCAAGGAAAGACATAATTTCAGAAACAACTACTTATTGTAGGATTTATTCCATAGGTGGTATAGGAAAGTTGTCTTCTTCCCAAGATTTATTTAAATTCCTAAATTTAATGCAATTCATATGTCACCATTCTTCTTCCTCACTGTTGAAGTTCGCAACAAGAAACAGTGAAATTGGCATCTTGAAGCAACATCCTTGATCATAGTGAAAATAAAGCACCTACACTAGGTGGGGCCCATGCATGCTATTTTTAGGTGTATGTCTATTTTTAGAATGGTGAGCAAATTCTATTTATAGCGGGAGTCTATTTATATATGGTTGAGAAAATTCTATGTATGGATGAGTGTCTATTTTTGAAATGCATGTGCGAAGTTGGTTTGTGGATTTCATGTCTAAAAATAGAATGCATGTTGATTATTATTATCTCTTAATAATAATTAGACAATAAATAATAATCTATTCTCTTGAAGCACTTGATTTTAGTTAACTAAAGTGGAAAACCAGTTGATTGAAGGAATTTCTAGTTATAAGGTTGGTTGGTGGGACATGCAAGTGTAGTTGTAACTGAGTGATACAAAGTTGTAACAGAGCTGGATGTGTAGTTATATGAGTTGTAAAGTAGTTTAACTCAGTTAAGTGAGTTAAAATCAGTTGTGCTAGTTGTAACTAGTTGTAACTAAATATACACTTGTGAGAGATCAGTGAATTAAATATTAAATTAATTCATACTAAGTGATCTCACATGCAACTGAATATTTATTACTGTTAACTACATGCATGTCAGATGCAGTGGAGACCCAGTTGAGAGATAGGTGAAAGGGACAGTTTGACTATCAATTGTGACATTAGTGGGTGCACTCATTCAACCACACACACATTGGAGATGCCTATGAGTATCGCGCAATGAAGAAAGGCTAGAATGAATCATTCAGAGGTTCTGGACCATAAGGGGTTTCCCAACGGAGGAAGGTTGTCAGGAGGTAGTAAATTGGTGCATGAATATGCCAATTTTTGTATGACAGTGTGAGATGCTTGTATATTGTACTGAGAGCTCTTGGATTAGAGTTTTGTATGAGATTGTTTCATGATCCATGATATATACATAATATATGATAGTGGGGTTTTTAGCTTTACGCTTTCCTAGTAAAAACATTTGTGTTATGTGTGATCGATCTTTCTTCATGTGTTTGCAATTAGCGATTAAATTTCCGCAAGAATTTAAGTAGAAGTATTATGTATTTAATAGTGGAATATAATTGTTAGATAAGAAGAATCTAGGAAATACATAATTGTATTAAAATTTCTTCATGGTATCAGAGTTGTGTTATAATTTTTCTACATGATATCGGAGCAAAGAAGATTGTAATTTTGAAGTAGTAGCTGAGTTTTTTGGTGGAAACAATTCGAATTTGCTGCAAGAATTTCTTGGTGTGACAGTTGAGTAAACATCGAAATGGCTTTCAATGGCTTGCGGCTAGAGTATGCACTCGAGGGCAGTTCGAAATACATTGCTTGGAAGGACAGGATGGAGGCAGTGCTTGGAGATAATGGATTGAAGGAATTCATCGACAAAGATGTTCCTAAGCCTACTTCGACGGATGCTGCATTACTTGACGCATGGAAAAAGAAAGTAGCAAGGGAGAGGAGGATTCTGTTGGAAGGTGTACGAGACCACATTTTCTCAAGATTTCATTTGAAAGCCACTCCATATGCTACGTATAAGGCTTTGACAGATCTTTTCCAAAGCTTCAGAGACCATAGGAAATTGGCGCTGAATGATAAACTCAGAAAGATCAAGATGGAAAAGAACGACACTATTCCAGTATACTTAACAAAGTTTGTACAATGCAGGGATGAGATTTGGAGTGTAGGAGTAAGTGTTGCTGATGATGATTTGGTGGGTCTATATCTCTTGGGACTTCCTAAGAGTTGGAACAACTATGAAGACTCTGTCAACAAATGGGAAAAATTTCTGGATTGGGAACGACTGTGGTTGGATCTAGTGCAGGAGGAGTTTAGGTAGAACACCAGAGATGGCACTTCATCAAATCATGATGATGAAGAGGATTGTGCTTTGGCTTCCAAGGAGAAGAAGGGGAAGGGGAATAAATTCCATTCGAAATCCGGGGCTGGTGAAGATGGCAAGGAGCACAACATGTCCAACATGAAGTGTTTTCACAGTCACAAGTATGGACATATTGCCACAAATTGTCCAAATAATATGAAGAAAAAGATGGCTGCTGGATCTGCAACTGGTGAGGCCCTTGCCTCGCAATTTGAGCTTGAATTCTCATTGATCACATGCATGGTATCAAATGAATTGGGATATGGGTGGTACTTGGATAGTGGTGCTTCCTTTCACATGACAACAGATAAGAAAATTTTCAGTGACTTGGTGGAGAAAGATCTCCAGATGCATATTGAGTTGGGTGACGATGGATGATACAGTGTGAATGACATTGGTACCATTACCTTTCAGAGGGCGTCAAGTAAAATATTTCATTTAAAAGATGTTATGCATGTTCCAAGTTTGAAGAAAAATTTAATCTCTGTCGCAATGTTAGAGGATAGAGGCTATGATGTTGTCTTTAGTGAAGGAAAAGTTTTCATACGACAGAAAGCAACAGGGAAATCCAAGAAGGTTGGGATTCGAGTTATGAAGATCTACATACTTGATGTAGATGGGATTTCTACTGAGCTTCCTATTGTTGGGAAGTGTGAGAAAGCCATACAACTGATGCTTGAGAGGGAGCAGGATTTGCATGCAGGTAAGAGTGAACCTCAGGATGTGGAGCAGCCATAAGATAAGGATCATGGAGTGGGAGAAACCTCTCATGCAGAGAAATTTCATGCCAGATGGGCAGAGGGAGTGCATGCGGCTATACCACCAGGTGAGAGGTGGGGCAACATGCATGAGTAATCCTAAGAAGAAATTTCTGGGTAGGATTCATTGAGATGGTGTGGATCTCATGAATTGAACTTGACTACGAGGAGCCCATAGTACAACATTAGCAAGATCAATTGGATTGATGCGGTTATATGTCATGAGGACATGAAATCAAAGTGACAGTGTCGGTACTGGAGTGCGGATCAGACTTGACAACAAGTGCAGAGTGCATGGATGCAGAGGTCAGCAACGTAGTGGATCCTGAAGACATGTGAAGTTGGTACTAGTAAAAGTCAAAAGAATTTGATGACAGATGCATTATACTGATTCAGTTGTTTGGAGGCTATTCAGTTTTGGAAGTGTTGCATGTGCGAGAAACACTAGAGAAGTGTTGCATACAAAGGTTGCAGGGTGAATGCATGGAGTTGCATGTCGCATGCAAAGACATTCCTTTCTTGTTGAGAGGGAGTGTTGAATTTTGCAACAAGAAATAGTGAAATTGGCATCCGGAAGAAAAATCCTTTATCGTAGTGAAAATTAAGCACCTACACTAGGTGGGGCCCACACGTGCTATTTTTAGGTGTATGTCTATTTTTAGAATGGTGATAAAATTCTATTTATAGCAGGAGTCTATTTATAGATGGTTGAGAAAATTCTATGTATGGATGGGAATCTATTTTTGGAATGCATGTGCAAAGTCGGTTCGTGGATTGCATGTCTAAAAATAGAATGCATGTCGATTATTATTATCACTTAATAATAATTAGAAAATAAATAATAATCTATTCTCTTGAAGCACTTGATTTCAGTTAACTGAAGTGGAAAACCAGTTGACTGAAAGAATTTCGAGTTATAAGGTTAGTTTGTGGGACATGAAAGTAGAATTAGTTGTAACTGAGTGATACAAAGTTGTAAATTATAGAGTTGGATGTGTAGTTATGTGAGTTTTAAAGTAGTTTAACTCAGTTAAGTGAGTTAAACTCAGTTGTGCTAGTTGTAACTAGTTGTAACTAAAGATACACTTGTGAGAGATAAGTGAATTAAATATTAAATTAATTCACATGGAGTGATCTCACATGCAAATGAATATTTACTACTATTAACTACATACATGTTAGATCTAGTGGAGACCTAGTTGAGAGATAGGTGAAAGGGACAGTTTGACTATCAGTTGTGACATTAGTGGGTGCACTCATTCAACCACACACACATTCGATATGCCTATGGGTATTGCGCAGTGAAGGTAGGATAGAATGAATCATTCAGAGTTTCTTGACCATCAGGGATTGCGCAGTGGAGGCAGGCTGTCAGGAGGTAGTAAATTGGTGCATGAATATGCCAATTTTTGTATTACAGTGTGAGACAATTGTATATTGTACTGAGAGCTCTTGGATTAGAGTTTTGTATGATATTTTTTCATGATCCATGATATATACATAATATATGATAGTGGGGTTTTTAGCTTTATGCTTTCCCAGTAAAAACATCTGTGTTATGTGTGATTGATCTTTCTTCATGTGTTTGCAATTGGCGATTAAATTTCCGCAAGAATTTAAGTAGAAGGATTCTGTATTTAATAGTGGCATATAATTGTTAGATCAGGAGAATACATGCAATACATAATTGTATTAAAATTTCTACACTGACATGTACCAAGTTTGAAACCCATTTACAATGTATAATTGGAAAAATTCCTTAAGCATTTTGTCCAACTCACTCTTAATTTTATTCTCTAGATTTGGATGAATTTTCCTCAATTTCTTCTGAACAAGTTTATCATCAGATAGCATTGGCATAGTATGCTGAATTATAGAGGTATCATAAGTCTTTAGATCTTCATAATTACAAGCGAAATTTTTTTTGTATCTCTTCAACAAATGAATAAAGGCCAATCTTTCATCTGTTGAGAGGCCAAGACCTAAATTGATGTTCTAGGGTTTAAGATTTGTCCCAAGGTTTACTAATTCAAACCTCAAAGTTTAAATTTGGAGTTTATAGTTAGTTACCTTCTTGAATCGTACCTTTAAGTCATAGAGGTCTTAAAGCTTAACCATAGACTTAGGTAGGGAATTTTCTCTAGTTGATTGATTCAACTATCTATTATGCTCATCTTCATCAATTATTTGATCATTGTGTGACCCTTAAGATGTTGAAAAAATTAAAATGTCTTTGTCATCATTAAACACATGCCAATTGGTGACATTGTCAGGAATGGATGGGCGAAAAATTAATTTCATTGAAAATATATCAGGACTATAATCCTCAGGTGGAATGAGTTTGGATGCTACATTATCCAGCAGGTCAGCACTAGCATTTTGAAGTCTTGGGAGAGGAGAAATATTAAATGCTAGAAAATGTGAAGTGAGAGTTTGAATAAGAGATTGATAATGCTTTAAATGACCAGAGACACAATAAATGGTGTTTCTCACCTATTTTACAACAATTTCTGAGTCTCCAAACACTTGAAGGTATTTCACACCAAGAACTATTTCTTTGTACAAGCCATGGACTAGTGCTTCATACTCAACATTATTATTTGTGCTTTAAAACTCTAATCTACATGCTAACATTGTTTTTCTCCTTCTGGACTTATTAAAATGCATCCTGCTCTTGCACCATCATTGGATTTAGAGCCATAAAAATACAGAGTCCAAAACAAAGTTTTAACTATTGGTTTATCTACAATATTTGCGCATTTGGATGAATCTATCTCTGAAAAATTTTCAATTTGGGAAATGACAGAATTGATTGGGAAAGGAAATTCTTGCACATTAAGACTACCCAAAAAGGATTCAGAAAAGTAGTTCCCAAGGATAATATTGGTGAAGACCACCGGTTCATTCTCTTCTTCAAGATTAGTTACTGAATGTTTCATATGATTTTATCAGTCAATTTGAATCTGATTGGGTTTTCCATTGTAAGGAAGCCACATATTAGATCAGTCTCTGGAAAAATAACCATGGAGATTCTGAGACCAATCTCTACTCAAAATAAAACCATAAAATTCAGGAATATATACAACAAGTATATTTATAATTTGACATATTTTGGAATTGGAATAAAGTCTTATGAGAATAGAATTCATTCCCCCAATACCTTGGCTTTGGTCCTATCAAGTTTAACAATGTGAAAAATAGATTTTTGAGGCGAAATATTTAGTTTTAGACAAATTAAATAAGGAATTATATTTGAGGAAGACCCTAAGTCTACCAAGCAATTATGCATATTTTTATTTAATATCTCAAAATGCAAAAGGAAAGGAGGAGTATGGGAATTTGATCTATCCCCAATTAAGATAGCATCAATGGGATCGTTTTTTTTTTTCTGAAGAGTCATTGGGAGGTTTTCCTTTTCCTTTAGAAGCTTTGGATGTGACAAATGTAGGTAAAGGAGATGCAAGGACTACATTGAATTTATTAAGTAAAAATTTATGTTGTTGTTGCAATTTGCTTACTTCGTACAAGGAAATATTAAATTTTACCTTCTTCATATCCTCAACTATATTATATTGAATGGTTTTAGAAAACGCCAGTCTTAGATGTAGATGGAGAATTTGAAGAATATGGAATTAATTGATAAGATGTAGAAGGGGAGTTTTTATTTATACCTTTTTCTTTAGTAGTAGGAGTAGAGGGCTTTTTATTTTGAATTGATTGTGACGAGTCTTTATACCCTTTACTTATTGTGCTAATAGCTAAAGCTTCATGACCCTCTTTATTATTAGAGGTTGGAAGAATAAAATATCGCAATCCATGCACTTCAACTAATTCATCATCTTGGGATTCATCGGCAAATAATGTTGTTTCTTCTTCATATTCATCTTTATAATATTCAACATTGGATATGATGTTTGGAGGTTGATGATTTGATGTTTGAGATTTATTAAAATACCTAAAATTCTTCTTAGAAGACTCATCTACCTATTTTTTGATTTCTACCATTTCATTTGACTTGGATTTAGGGAATATTTGTATTCCTTCAAGATCAAAAGGATCTTTAGGAGTTTTTTTCTTTGGTTCATCCTTGAATGTGACCTTCTTTGTGTTTCTTTCTTCTTGAGTAGTTTTCTTTTCTAATGCAAGTATTATTTTCTCAACAAAAAAAGATTCTTAAATTTTTTCCACTGAAGTGGCTTTATTAGTTCTATCTACACAAATTGCAATATTGGAAGGAAGAGAGGAAATGTACCATTCATTTTGACATAAACACTAGGCTTTGAGGTTGTCAGGATTTTGTTTAGAAATTTGTTGAATCTATAATTGAAATCTTTGATTATTTCACCTGAATTTTCTTATAGCTTGGAAAGATCATTGATAAGAGTGGAAGTTGTGTGATCATCACAAGAATTAGTTAGGAATTTCTCTTCAAATATATCCCAGCTAGTAACAGTTACTGATGGTAATGAAAAGTACCATGAACCTACTAATCCTTCGAAGGTATATTGGAATAAAATAACTACAAAATCTTCTTCAGCCACTCCATTGAGTTTAATGACTAACATGAAATTATGAAGATGTTCTTCGGCATGGAGTCTATGATCAGGATTATACATAGGTAGCCATATTTTAGGATTCTTAGGTAAATCATGGAGATGTCCTACCATTTGAACAACTCCTAGATTTGTCCATGGCCTCACTACCATTATAGGAGTTGTAGGAAAAGAAGATGTCATAAGAGTTATAGATATTTATGCAATGGTGAAGAAATAACCCCTGAAATAGCATTACATGTGACAACACTATTTTATTGAGTTTGAGGAATATTAACAGATGAAGTGATTGGTTGGGAAGAAGGAAATGAAGGAGGAATGAATGATGGAGTTTGTGGTGGTGAGGAAGAAGTGATATTGCTAGTGGATATTTGAGCTTCTGATGTAGGTTTTTTCCTTCAGTGAGAATGAAGTGGAAATGGAAAAGGAGTAATTCCGAGTTTTTCTCTTTGAGATCGAGTCAGTACACCAAAAACTTGTAAAGAGGAAGTTACACTTCCTTCTGAGGGTTACGATTGAACATGATTTTATTTTGAAATAGATAAATATTCTAATTTATTAATCAAATTTTGGAATTCAGGTGAATCAAGAGTATAATATTGAGGGATTCCCTCTGGAATTGTACTAGAATATTTAGGAGGTGATTGGACAACTTCAGATCTAGAAGTTGGAGACTTTGAGTGAGATATTGAAGTTGTATAGTATTTGGAGGGGGATTGACTCTTTTGATGGGATTTGTATTTAGGATTAGATCTTGAATCCATTCATAGCCTTGTGGCCCTCCTTATAGTGCCAAAAATTTTTAGGGCTCGAAAATCTCTGCCTCAACATCAGGGATAACCACCCATTCGGGAAGTTGAAAACCATTCCTTTTTTGTTTGAGATAGTAGCAATTAATAGTTAAAATTATATCACATTAAAGATCTGGTTGTCTTGTACATATATTTGAAGATGTAAATATCACATGTTCAGTAGTGAATTAATGCTCAATTGTATTTAAGGAATATATATATAGCAAAAAAAATTGAAGAAAAATATGACTATCAATCGCATGTAAACACATCAATCATATAAAGATAGAAGTACTCGATATGTCATAACTCTGCTCATGAAAGAAATAGTCTTGGTCCAACCTTTCTATTAAGATGATTTAAAAAGAACAATAGTGCAACTTTTCAAAGCCTTCCTTACAAAAATTCAAAAGCATTTTCTTAAATACATGAAAGGGTTTATATAGTTAAGACTAGAACTGTAAAAATAGTAAATACATAAAATTTTGAGGAGGTTTGAAAAACCATCCTTAAAATAAGAGATAAATGAACAAAAATAGAATCTGTTTGAATAATAAGCTCAAGAATGAGACACTGACTTATTTTCCATTTTTTTCTTGAGATCATAGATATCCATCACTGAATTGAATTCAGGAGGCCGATCTGGCCTTATATCCATATGTCTTGTATACACTGCATCTAAAAGCGCATGAAGCATGTGAGAATTTGTGTCAGAAAGGCATCACAACATTATCCATTGGCTATGTGGATCTATCAGATATTTCCAATAATTTTCAAGGTAAAACATCGATAATTATTAATGTTATCCTCCTTCATCTTCGACCATTACTACAATTATTTCATTAATATTTTAACATTGGGCAGGGAACCAACTGGGAATTCCTGTATAAGATTGGCGCGAAACATTTTATCACTCACAGTTTCAGTAATATGGGCTGCAATATTCCTTGCTCTAAAGATGGCCCTTTTTGCTTGTCTTAATTTTATATCCGAATTTCTAAAGAGGATTTCTTTGTGTGAATCTTCTATTCTTGGAAGTTTTGTCGCTCTTTCCTTTGCATTTTCTTGCCATGTGATCAATGCAGAAATATTCTCATTAATTTATTCTAAATTCCTCCTCAAATCAGATGATTGATTCATTAATTAATCACTTTTATTACATAAATCATAGATTAATGCCAAATTCTAGTAAAATACCACCTGATGCTGGGCTAAGAGGGTGTTAAGTTCCACTGCGTCCTTCTTAAAATATTCAATACTAGGATTTTCATTCAATTACTTAATTCTGAGTTGGAGTTCTTGAAGTTGAGAATATTTAATCTTGATATCTGTTTCATGTTGAAGTTTCATTTCATCAAAGCTATGTTGCAGTGGTGATAACTGTACTTGCCACTAATGATCAATACTCCGTTTTTCTTTCATTAACTATTGCTCCAACTGTTGGATCGTGTCGTCTGTATCTTTGATTAATTGTTGTACTTCTGAAGCTTTTTCAAAGGTGGTTGTTGCATAGGCCCCTACGAACTATGATAGCCTAGTTAAGTCATCAGAAGGGTTGGTTTGTGGATCCTTCCATACAACTTCCATTGATACATCTCCAGGAACTATTTCCTGGGATTTCTCAGCTCTCCTCTTCTTCCTTTGCCTTCTCATTACAACCCTATGCTTGGGACTGTAAAATATGTCGAGAGGAGGAATCTCTTCAACCTTAAGAACAATTTCTAAAGAAGGGTATGCCGAGATTAATTCCATATCTTATGTATTAACAAATTTATTAGAATCCCCAATAGTAAGAGGGCTCTGCTTATTAGTCTCATGAATGTTGTTTGTTCCTTTTGGAATTGAGGTATTTTCCTCTTGCGATCCTTTAATTTTTTGATCAAACTTATCCCAGGCCTTATCTAAATCACTGCTAAACAATATTTCACCATTTTTTTTCTTTGTAGATGTGTTCCCTTTTGTTATTTGTGTCACATCGTTGTCCTTTAAAGACTGTGCTGAATCCTGTTTGGCTTGTAAAACTGGTTGAGAAACCCTCAATGAGTCAAGAGGGAGATTCTCCAACCTTTAATTCCTGTATTTCTTGAAATCATTAAGGTGCTATGGATTGAGACGATTTTCTGCCAACTTTTCTACCTGTAGGTATGTTTAGGAAGACTCAAATATATCATCAAAGCCATTAGGCTCATGTAGGAATTATCTCACTTTAACCTGAGATGTGAATTTTTTAGCCACTTTGTTTGGGCTGTACTACCTATTGGAAATGGTGGGAAATTTTAGACACTTTATATGGCTAATTTAAAGCCCAACATGCTTGAAATTATCGAAAGCATAGATAGCACAATGAATGGGAAATGATGGCCTAGAAAAATTCTTGGCTTCTTTCAAGGCTTTGGTTAATCCATTTCCCATAGTTGATAGGAAATTTCTCAGGCCAAGAGTTTATCAGGGATATAGAGTGGGAGAACATGAGACCTGCCTAAACTACCAAAAACCCTAACATATGTGAATAAATATTCTTTGAACCACTTTCCTATAGCTGTGAAATGATCTATGGCTTCATTGGATAATCTTGGGGCTTTTTCACCAAAGAAATCTTGATGTAAAGGTAACATGACTCCATGAATTTTTTTATAAAAATGGGGTTGGAAATTAGATTCCCAGAGTATTTTGTGATAAATGTGGATAGGGTTAGGGTCTTACAAAGTCTATTTCCATCCCATGGATGGGAAATCAGAGGTAAAGCATATGGCATCCATGATGTATGCACTCATATAAAAAGGGGGCACTATCTTGGTAGTGACTTCTCATTTTATTTTGTAGGCTAGGATTTGTGAGGATATATTATTCGACATGATAGTGGCCAAATCAATTATGTAGGAATCTGATACAACATCAATGAGGGGAACCCATTCAACTAAAAACTTTGTTATATTGGGATACCCAAACCATCTTCACATCATTCCAACAATATAACAATGAAGACTAGCAAGAGAATATATAGAATACATAACCTTATCATTGTGATTACACTTATTTGGATCTCGTGTCCATTTTCTTATCGGCTCTTACTCATCCTTGTTTTAATCAACAAATTTTTGAATGAAAAGCTTATCATATATCTTCTCTAGATCTCGAAGATGATACCTTTTCTTCAAGTCTTCAGCTCTGAAATACACAATTGTTATCTGCCTTGAAGTTTGGAATGTCCTTTCTGCAATATTAATATTATCAATAACCCACTCAACCATGTCTATGTAGGGTAGGATCTTAGGTCGAGCAACAATTCGATGTAGGAAGGAATTGGCGACTTCACTATAAGTGTTCTAAGAAGACGACAAAGATTCATCATCTGTGGATTCCATTTGAATTATTATGGGTTATTCATCCTCAAATAGTTTGTACATGGCTTCCCATGAAGAAGTTCCAAAATATATGGTGCATTTTGTATCAGATAACAATGGGGGAATCTCAATGATTTCTGGAATAGGAGGAGACACCTGTGGTGGAATCATAGGCTTCTTGTTCTTCTTTTTATATTTCGACATTTTTCTAAAGTCTTGCTTTGCAGGACTAAACTGCAGTAGAGAGAGAGAGAGAGAGAGAGAGAGAGAGAGAGCATAGAATGAAGAACGACACTTGGAATATGAGAGAATAATTTATGACAAAGTAATGAAGTGATAATGAATATATGTTTTAATTAAGAAAAATACCGAAGCTTTAAGTGAAGGAAATCAAATCATTTAGGATTTTGAGAACATAAATACCATTATTCTTTAGTAATAAATGAAAATGTGCATTCACATAGTTTACCTGACATCTAAGTGCCTCGTTGGATACTTCACATCAGGGATTTTCTTAAGAACACAACTTGAAATATGCGATATTTTGTTTTGCCGATATGCGATCATGTTTTTCATAGTTAGAAACTAATATGAAAATATAAGCGCGTATAGTAATAACATAACATCGGAGAATTGGAAGACCAATATTTTTTGAAGTTTCACGATCCGATAAAAGTATCACAATCAAAAAGATCGAGGAGTAGGTATATGGAATGAAGGGATGTAATATGGTGATTGCGATATATCTCATCGGGGAATTGAAGCGAGCATTACCAATGATACAACGAAATTGATATTGCGATGGCGGGGAAGAGATAAGTGACATTACAAGAAAAATGGTCATTACTGAGGGTCATTCCTGTGACGTACCTTTAAGGTTAGTCACCAATGTCACATATGGTGATGGTCCTTAGAAAAACATTGTTGTAAGTCTATATAATGATGGTCCTTTAAGGTTTTTCACCAAAGCCATTTTCAATGACACTTTTGGTGAGGGTTGTTAAAGGGCCATCACGAATTCTCTCTTTGGTGACACTTCTAGTAACGATATTTTATTGACCCTCACCAATGCTCTTTTTGGTTACTTTTGGTGATAGTAAAAAAACTTCGTCACCATTGATCATTCCAATGAATTTTTGATGATGTGATGTGCTTGTTACTATTTTTTTTGTCAAAATACAACGATTTAATACCATTATTATCGAGTATTTTTCATTATGTGTCCAAGGCCATAATGGTTAGAGTCATTCAATTTGTTAAGAAGTAATTAGTGTCTATAATTTCCCTCAAGTAATGAGAATATAGTTTTCCAATGAGTCAACACATGATTCATTTATATTAGGTTTATTATCTAGAAAATTTCCTTTATATAAAGTTCCACTAGTGTGTTTAGGAACTATATTATCTAATACATAATCAAGTTTTGTCAATTCTATTAATGAGAGAGACTTAGCACTCCTCAATATCTCTTACACACCTTAACATTCTTTGGCACACACTAAAATTCCTTGGAAACTCGCATTTCTTGGAACATATTTGTACCTAGAACATCTTGCCATGACTAGGACACCCAAGCACATGTTGGTATGCCCTGGAACAATATAGAACTCTCCCTAACATGCTCTAGAACACCTTGGCATTGGCATTGGTATACATTAGAGCTTAGCACACATTGAAACTTGACATGTATTAGAACCTATTATTAGTGTGCCTATCATACCCCTTTTGAAAAGGATAAAGTACCAACTAATTACTAACTCTCTTATGTGTTCATTCCTTTCATTCTAGCTTGGTTCTTCCTTTTGTTGTAGTGGCACTCCTTGACACATACGGCATACCCCGGAACCCTGCACATCCTAGCATGCCTTAGAACCTAACATGTCTTGACATGCCTTGGAAATATTTTTCACATGTTATCACACCTTGGAACTCCCTAGAATATTTTGGCACTTCTTGACATGCCCTGATATTCCCTAGTATGCATTATCAATTCTTAACATACCTTGTCACTCCCTCCTTGGCATGAAAGCTAACACTCATAAAACTCCCTAGCACACCCTCATATTCATTCACTTCCATGCATTTTGAATTTGTGCTCCCTTGTGTTGTCCTTGTACTCCCTAACACTCCTCAACATGCATTGGCACTCTCTAGCACACCTTATCACTCTTCGACATGCCCTGCCACTTCATAGCATGCATAACACTCCTTGAAACACATTGGAATTTGGCATGTGTTGGAGCTTGGAAAGTCTTAGCATGTATGACATTAGTTGAGATGCCTTGGTATGCTTTGGCATGGTTTAATATGAAATTTATTTGAGATCAATTATTGGAAATTAGATGAGAAGCAATAGAGGAAGATTTGGCATTTAGAATGCACTTAGACTTGGAACCTAGTGTTGGTGCGCCTAACATGCCCCTCTTGGAAAAGGAAAATTGATGAATTATTAACCCTATTGTCTATTAATTTCCTTGTATTTTATCTTGTTTCTCCCTTTTGTTGCCTTGATAGTCCCTGGCACGCATTTTCACACACTTGCACATGTTGGTATGCCTTAGCACTTGGCACATGTTAGCATGTTTGAAATACCTTCGCACTATCTGACATATGTTAGCATGCCCTAGAATTCCCTAAAACACCTTGGCACTCATGCCCTCACAAGTAGCCTTGCATTTTTTCATTACTTGGGAACCCAATCAAGTCCTTAGATATTGCATTTTATGTGACATTGACCCACTTTAGCCGCAACAACTTGACCAATTACACCTAATACAAGTAGATTGTGCCTTGTTCACCTAAGAATTGCTTATCTCTCATATTAGGCCACTCATGTAAAAGCTCAACCTGCCCCACTTAACTATTTACCAAGACAAGGATCACATCTAGCCATGGCCATAAAACAACTAAGAAACGTAGGAAACATTTCACATGTATGTCTAGTTCATATAAACAATAGAGCATTAACTGAGAGTTTTCAAGAACCACAAGGTGCATAAGACACACAAGATATAAGCTGACATAAGTCGAGTTCCCCAAAACATATACACAACAATGTATAATATGAAATTATCTAGAATGGTTTAAAACATGAGCATGCGGCCAAAGTGTGCTATATCATATAAAAATAATATCTAAAGAAAAAGAAGTGGTGTACCCAGTAAAAATTATCCCTTTGTCTATAACCACTATGTCAAGCCCCTTATCTCAGCTGTAGGCTTTCTTCATGCAAATCCTATCATGATATTATCCTAACACACTTCCTCCTTGGCACATTTGAATTCACTGACACTCCCTGACACAAACTATTATTCGTTCCTTTCCATGCATTTTGACCTAGTTCTCCCTTGTGATGCCTTGGACCTCCCTAACACTCCTCAGTATGCATTGTCATTTTCCAACATGTGTTAGCACACATTTCAATTCCTTGGCATGCTCCAACCCTCCCTAGCTATCATGCCCTCACAACTACCCTTATTTGAAACTTGGGAACGCAACCAAGTCCTTAGTTTACTACAAGAGCTTGACCAAGTTACAGTTACTACGACTAGACTATGTTGAATTGTGTAGCTTGGGAGGTACTCCAAAAGCATAGTGAAATGGTTATTGTGAGTTTTGTCACAAAAGGATTTGTGGGAAAATAACCCAAGCGAAGGGTTTTTGGACCCAATACGGGGTTTAAAATATAAAAGAAAATTAAAAAGGAAATTTAATATTTCCTAAGGTCTATGTGGATAAAACCCGTAAGTTCTAGAGGGTTCCTAAGAGCCCTAGAAAAATATATTTAAGGAGGCCTCAGGATGAAGGAAAGAACATCAACAGATGAATAGATCATTTGATCAAGGAGGCCAGGAGAGATGTAGTTCTAAAGTAGGTTGATTTAGAGGGTTGCTAAAGGGAGGCCATGATCATCCACCAAGAGCAATATCATCATGTGAGAGTGCACAATAATTCCACATACCTTAATGTGTTCAAGCTAGGAAGTAGGATGGCATATTTTTGGTTCTCTTATGGAAGATCGATCTCAAGAGAGATTTATCATGAGAATATAGGCATGTGATTTTAGTGGTGTATCTATGTGAAGGTCACCTCAAATTATGAAATAGCAGAGAGGTTTGAGACGCTATATTGTGGTGGTTAGTAGGTTGCAAGGTATGTGAAAAATAAAAACACAAATGGAGGAGGGTCTGCACTGGAATTTAGGGCCAGAATAAAAAGTAGTTGCACAAATAATATTGACTAAGGTAACCCTAGTTTGAGGGTCATAGAGATCTTAAGTTCATGTCAAGATTCAATCAAATAGATGCCCAAAAACTGTGGATCCATATGAGCTAGGCCGAGTCACTTGTGGAGGAAAGAGTTTTTTTTTTTTTTTTTCTATGGGTGGATAGATTCTGTTCTAAGTAGATTAGAATAGAAGTATAATGCCCTAGTTAGTGTGGTTTCCTAACATGTTTATTCCGTAAGTTATTCCCTTAATACTGTGAGAAACTGTTAGGTCCCTATATTATTAGTGTAGTCTCTTATTGTTGTTAGTGTAGCCCCCTTATTGTTATTGTTGTACCCTTGTAGTCCCAATATTGTTATTATGGTGCCCCATAAAAGGCCACCATTGTTATTGTTGTGCCCTAACATTATTATTGTTAGGTCGGCTAGGATTATATTGTGACCCCATGTACTCCTATCGATAGAAAGGAGGTTTCTTCATTTGTATCATCCAAGAATTTTTCATTTATGTAATGTAAAGGAGGTTTCCCCTTCGAAGAGGCTTATTTCTAAGTTTTTGATCTATCTTTTATTCTATTTTTGTGAGCTTGTTTCATAACGTTTGGTATTAGAGCTTTGGATTCTAGGGTTATCTGCTTCAAACAAGTCATCATGGAATTTTAGCTATAATTTTTTTTCTACTAAGGTCCAGGAGCTTAAAAAAAAACCATTTGCGAATAAATCCTGAGGAAATTTTTGTAAACATTTCAGATCTTGTTTCACAATATTTTCAGAGATACGATCTGTGGAAGTTAGGGTTTTTGTAGGCTCCCGAATTTCATCTCAAAGAGGTGATCTTGGGAAAATTTTCATAACTCTCTCTCTGAGCATCGGATTGGAATTCTGTAAAAAGTGGACAAAAGTACACAAAATGTAGTTTCCTGTGTATCGATTTCAGAGATGAAGGAGGAAAGAGTCACAAATGGAATTACGTACAAGTTTTCTCTACTAAACCAATCCATAATTAGGCCATTGTGGGAGATTAGGCATAAATCTGTCTTGAAGAATCAAATCAGGTCAGACCTATGGCATTAGAAAGAAGATTCAGAGGGATACCAAAAGATTGAAGATAAATTCTCGAGGATTTGAAATTACAGAGATACGTCAATTTCAATATCAAGCTCCTCAAAAGAAAGAAAAAGGTGTGTATTTTGTTTTTAAAAATTGCATAAGTCTTGTTTGAAAAATCAGTTTGAAGCGATTCCAAGGGAATATTCAAGCATAGATATCAGTATTGGGTTCTAAAATGGCCCCTAAAAATAATTTAACACCCATTAAGCCCTCAGAAGGCTCTACTATGACTCATGAAGAGGAATAAGTGCAACATGATATATCAAAATAATGAGACTAAGTGCAACAAATTTCGCTCTCGCAAAGAGTAACAAAAAATGAAATGGAAGCTAAGATGGTTGGCATGTAAGCTAAGATGGATGGCATCGATGAAAAAATGAAAGGCAACATGGAAGACATGAAGAATGATCTAAAATTAGACATGGAAGGTTTGAAGGAAGGTTTGACAAAGTTGATACAAGAAATGATTCCTAATGGTGAAAAGGTAGTAGAAGAAACTCATAATGAGAACAAAATAAATGTTAATCGCGATTTCATAAACTCTAATGTTTGATTGAAGACCCACCATATTCCAAAGATTGATACCAGGAAGTTTGATGACAAGGATCCCGTAACATGGATACTCTAGATGGAGCAATATTTTGATCCCCATAATGTGCAAAACATACAAAAGGTATGCATTGCAACTTTATATTTAGAAAAAAATACATTTGTATGGTATCGATGGCTTTTCTCTCGTAAAAAAATTGTGACTTGGTCAATTTTTACGAAGGGAATGATAGCACATTATGAGGATACAAAGAGAAACACCTTCTTTAGCCAATTGATAAATCTCAAACAAAAGGGTTCAATGGTGGAGCACATTGACTTCCAAAAATTGAATATAAGGGTAACTGATATTCCCTAGGAACACATAATTGATGTCTTCATAGGGAGTTTAAAGGATAACATCCAACATGAGGTTCTGCTTTGGAAACTTGATTCATTGGAGAAGGCATTTAGGTTGGCAAGAAAAATTGAACTTAAAATTATGGCTACAAGGAAGCCTACCACTCACATCTATAAAGATGGAAGTGTTGATACTCATAGACTTCCACAACCTACAAGGTTGACACCACATAAATTGGAAGAAAAAAGAGCTAAAGGACTTTGCTACAGTTGTGATAGAAAATACAGTAAAGGTCATAAGTGTGCTGAGAAGAAATTATTTTACATAGATTGTGAAGAGGAGGAAGAAAATGAACAAGAATCTTCAAAAGAAGAGGATATACACTAGGAACCAACCCTAGAGAAGGAATAAATGAGTCCAACTATATCCTGTAATGCATTGGTAGGAATTACCACTTCTCAAACTCTCAAGATAGAAGGACATATCAAGAATAAAAATGTAATAATGTTTATTGATTTGAGTAGTACCCATAATTTTATTCATTGTAAGGTAGCCAAGGAATTGAATTTCTTCCTATACCCAACACCAGAGTGTAAAGTGATGGTTGCAAATGGAGGAACTATAAATTGCTCTGGAAAGTTCCATAATATAAAGCTAACAATGGGGGAATATTTATTGAATAGTCAAATGCTTTCCATTCCAATGGGAGGTGCTGATGTTGTACTAGGAGTACAATGGTTACAATCTTTGGGGATGGTAGATTTTAATTTTCAAGAACTTTTATTGAATTTTTTTCGGAAGGAAAGGAAGCTAAATTAAGGGGTATCACAGGGAAACCAAAAAATATAATAATCTCTAATGTCATGAAAAATCTTCTGAAGATAGAAAAATGAGGCGTAATTCCACAATTATGCTCACTATAAGTTCCAACATCAAAATCATATATTTCTCCAGATCTCGTCTTGGACAATCATTCCAAGGTGTTTAAAACTCCCAAAGGACTCCCACCTATTCGTGATCAAGATCATTATATTCGTTTGATTCCAAGAAGTGTTCCTCCAAGAATCAGGCCTTATAGATATCCTTATGTCCAAAAGAGAGAAATTGAACTTATTATTGTAGAAATATTAGAGGTTGGTATAATTCAACCTATTCAAAGTTCTTTCTCTTCTCCAGTAGTATTGGTGCACAAGAAGGATGGATCATGGCACATTTGTCTGGATTATAGGGAGATCAATAAGCTCACTATTAAAGATAAATTTTGCATTCCTGTGATTTATGAATTATTGGATGAATTACATGGAGCAATTTTTTTTACCAAGTTGGATCTCCGTTCAGGATATCATCAAATTAGAATGAAGACTGAAGATATTTCGAAAATAACATTTTGAACTCATGAGGGTCAATATGATTTTTTTTTCATGCCTTTTGGCCTTACCAATTCACCTTCTACATTTCAAGGGTTGATGAATTCCATTTTAAAACCCTTAGAAAATTTGTGTTAGTATTTTTTTCTGCTATAATCTTTGAAGGATCATGTTCAACATGTTGACAGGGTGCTCAAACTATTGGAGGAGAAATAATTATATGCAAAAACCTCCAAATGTTTCTTTGGAGTACAATAGGTGGAATATCAAGGTCAAATTGTATCTCAAGAGGGTGTTAAGATAGACCCTAGAAAAATTAAAGCCATTAAGGAATGGAAAGTTACCACAACCATAAGCCAGTTGCAAGGATTTCTAAGGTTAACAGGCTATTATCAAAATTTTGTTTAGAATTATGGGATAATAACAACACCTCTAACAACATTATTGAAGAAATGTGCATTTTCATGGACTCTTGAAGCAACTAAGGCCTTTGAACATATTAAAGAGGCAATGTGCCAAGCATCGGTCTTATCTACACATTACTTCACAAAAACCTTTATTGTGGAATGTGATACCTCAGGAAATGGAATTGGTGTTGCTTTAATGCAAGAAGGAAGACCCATTGCTTTTGAAAGTTGTCCAATCAAAGGAAAGTATTTACATAAATCTATTTATGAGAAGGAAATGTTGGCAATAATACATGCACTAAAGAAATGGCGACCTTACCTAACGGGAAGACACTTCAAGGTAAAAAATGATCATGATAGTCTTAAATAATTTTTGGAACAAAGAATATCTTCAGAAGAGAAACAAAAATGGGTCACAAAGATGTTGGGTTATGAATTTGATGTCATCTACAAAAAAGGGAAGCTAAATGTTGTTACAGATGCACTATCAAGAAATGATGAGGAGGTGGAAGCATTTCTTTGTGCCATTTCTATTATCCAACCAGATTGGATAACTGAAGCAAGGGAGGAACGAAAGAATGACGAAGAAGTGTGGACACTCATTCAAAAGTTGCAGCAAGATCCTAGTACACATGATAAATTTAGTTGGAAAAATGATTCCTTATGGTACAAATATCGGTTATATCTTTGTAAGAATTCCCAACTAAAACAAAATATTCCTTTGGGATTGCACACCTCTCCCTAAGGAGCACATTTGGGATTTTTAAAAACTTACCACAAGATGAAGAAATAATTTTCTTGGGATGGCCTTAAATCTGATATTCAAAAGTTTGTGGCAGAATGTTTGGTTTTCTAGAAAAATAAAGTTGAGATAATTAAGACCCCGGGTGTGCTACAACATTTATCCATTCCAAGTCAACGTTGGGAGGAGGTTTCAATGGATATACTTACCAAGTATGCACACTATTGTGAATTATCTCATCCATTTAAGGCATGTGCAATTTCTACTGCATTTATGGAAACAATTCAAAAGCTACATGGAAACCCAAATATTATTGTAAGCGACAGAGATCCCATTTTCACAGGAAATTTTTGGATGGAATTGTTTTCTTGTTTGGGTACACAACTAGTTTATAGCTCATCTTACAATCCTCAATCCGATGGGAAAACTGAGATAATGAAAAAATGTTTGGAAGTATATCTTTGTTGTTTTGTATCTGATAAACAAACATAATGGGTCAAGTGGTTACCTCTGGCTGAATGGTGGTATAACACTTCCTTCCATACTTCAACAAAAATGACCCCATTTATGGCACTTTATGAATATCATTCAACGTCCATCACATAATCTTTCAGAGAAAATTATAAGGTTCAGGCAGTGGAAGATCACATCGAACATCAACAAAAATTTCTCCAAATATTAAAGGATAACCTAAATTTAGCACAAAATCAAATGAAGCAATATGCATATCAACATCACAATGACATAAGTTTTGATGTAGGAGACTAGGTATTTTTATGGCTACAACCGTATAAACAAATGTGCCTCAAGAAAGCTAATAAGGATAATAAATTATTGCCAAAGTATTATGGTCCTTAGAAGGTGTTGCAAAATATTGTTATTATGGCATACAAATTGGAGCTTCCTGCTTCTTCCTGAGTGCACCCAGTTTTCCGTGTTTCATGCTTAAAGAAGGTTATAGGTGACGAAATTCCAATTCAAACAATACTGCCAGAACTTGCTGAGGAAGGAAAAATCATATTGGAACCTGAAGCAGTTATGGAAACAAGAACTCAACAGCTACAAAATCGATCAATTTCAGAGAATCTCATCAAGTGGAATAATTTACCCACTAAAGATTCCACATGGGAGGACTAGAATTTTATACAGAAGCATCTAGAACTACTCAAGCATTGAGGACAACAATTTTTTGAAGGAGAGGGGCATGTTAGGTCCCTATATTACTAGTGTAGTCCCTTATTGTTGTTATTTTAGCCCTCTTATTGTTTTTTTTGTACCCCTATAGTCCCCATATTGTTATTATTGTGCCCCATAAAAGCCCACTATTGTTATTGTTATGCCCTTAAATTATTATTATTAGGTCAGCTAGGATTATATTGTGACCCCATGGACTCCTATATTTAGAAAGGATGTTTTTTCATTTGTATCATCCAAGAATTGTTCATTTATGTAATGTAAAGGAGGTTTCCCCCTCGAAGAGGCTGATTTCTAAGTCGTTGATCTCTATTTTCTTCTATTTTTGTGAGTTGGTTTAATAACACAAATCTGTGTATAATAAGACAGGTTGTGACGCTTAGAGTGAGGTTTATCTCAACAATATAGACTGCATATCTGGAAGATGTTTTGTAGAAGTATGTGTGGAGAAAACATATCCAAAGGAGGGTGGAAATTGAGCAAAAGATTGAGTAGAAGAAATGTGCCATATGTAGAATGGATGGGCATATAACAAAGATTGGTTAGACCAACATATAACACACCAATTTTCATCTTTATTTGGGAATGTGTTACGGGAAAAGCTACCCTAAGGCCTTGGGTTGATATACCTAACAAATCAGATGGCATGTCATCACAAGAAGGACTCTAATTACCAACTTTTATGCTTTAAACAAGAAAGTGAGGATTGCTGACCTTACCTATTTATCCTTAGTTTGAAGTAGATCTCGTAGGGTGCAAACCCTCTGCAACTTCTCGTGCTCCAGAACCTGCAAATCAGTCAAGAACAAGCACAAAAACTAGTTATACAACATATATGTCCTAGATGTTAGCATGTTAGCATACATAATCTCATAAGGATAACATGAAATAAACTATTCAAGATTATTAAGCATGTATAAGAGACACTCAACACATGAAAATTAGGAACATGATGGTACTTATTTTATTGATAACATGTACAAAAAATAACAGTGGAGAAATCACCTGAGATCTGCCACGGCCTTGAGAAAAACCGTCCTCCGGATTCATCCAGCCCTAGCCTCACAAAGCTGCTTCCATAAATGGTGCACAAAAAATGTCATATAGAATGAGGGTGATCATCACAAGGAAACAAGGGTTTCCTGAAACCTGGGAAGTATAGGAGGCGCTGAGGAAATATCAGACTTTATCGGGGCTATAACATGCTATAATATTAATAATAGTCTCTCTCTCCTCCCTTAGGCTATTCCCTTTAGGTGTATTTATACTTCCTCAAATTAGTTTTTTCAGTTGGGGAACAATTAGGCCATCGGATGGGGTAGTTAAGTTACAGGAAAAAACGTAAACCCCTCCTCAATAATAGGGAAATTATATTTTTTAATATTTTAAATAGCATATGTGGGTCAGCTATGGATGGACCAGTGTATGCACATGGAAAAAACTGGGCAGAGTCGCGTATGGATTTTAAAATATTGTTTTTTGAGAAATGTGACCAAGTCTGAATGGAAGCACTAGCACATTTGGCGGAAATTCTGACACTTTAGTTCCGACACTTTTGTCGTATTGTCAGAAATTTCCCCAAAGTTTATCAAATTTTCATATCCCGCCAAAAACCATCACTATACCGACATTTAGGGACATCGTCGCGTTTGCGACGTTCATGAATGTCGTCGGTCTTGCGACGTTTGGCACAAAACGTCGGAAGATCGATGTTTGTGGGACATAACGTTGGAAATGCGACGTTCCTAACATATTCGTCGGTCTTGCAACGTTTGGCACAAAAATTCGGAAATGCGATGTTGCTAACATTTTCGTCGGTCTTGCGATGTTTGGCACAAAACGTCGGAAATGCGATGGTGCTAACATATACGTCGGTCTTGCGACGTTTGGCACAAAACGTCGGAAATGCGACGTTGCTAACATATACAAACCCATGACAATTATAGGTTGTATTAAATTTATTATTTTATTATTTAATTTTATTATTATAAGTTGTTAGACATCATTATTATTATTTTTATCATTAAATTTTATTATTATAAGTTGTTAGATATAATTATTATTATTTTTATTATTTAATTTTTTATGATTATTTTTATTATTTAATCTTTTATGATTATTTTTATAAATTTTTTTATAGATTGTATTATCATTTTCTACACATGAAAATTATAGGTTGTATTAAATTTCATTATTTTTATTATTATAAGTTGTTAGACATCATTATTATTATTTTTATAATTAAATTTTATTATAACACCACCATTGTAATGTTTTTCCACCGTATGGTATACTTTGGAATATGATTTGCCACCATAATTAAAACTTGGAACTTTGGGTTAATATATATAATGTGCAGAATTATATAATAAGGTTTGAATTAAATACAAATATATATATATTGCAAATTTTAATTTAAAATATAATTATAATTTCATATTTAAATATATTTTTTCTCATTAATAAATAAATATAAATTTATTTTTACATATAATGTTATAATATAGTTTCAAAATAAACATCACATTAATAATTTCACATTCAAATATATTTTTTAAATAGAGTTTTAACTTACTTATATATATAAATATAAAATAGAATAAAAATTCTGAAAAATAAATATCTAAAAGTATTATAGAATTCACAGTGCATTTCAAATATATTAACAATTATATTTTAAATATATATTTTTATATAGTTTTGAAATAAGTTATTAGATTGGTGAATAAAATTAATTACATTTGAATTTTGTCTAATTTCTTTTTTGGTAAATTAATTTCATGAGGTTCACAAATCTCAAGTCAAATTTAAACCAGCTAAACAAAAAATCTAATAATTTCATGGAAATCATCTAAAAATTTATTGAAATATCAAACTTGACAGTAGACCAATATGGGTTTAGTTAGTTTTATGAGGATCATGTTGGAAGTTATGTTGTTAATTTACATAGAACACCACTTTTTTTGTATAATATTTTTAGTTTCTATTTTTTTATCTTTATCTTCACGATTCTAATATGTTAAGTTTTTTTTTTTAATACCACATACATTTAAATTATATAAATTTATACATTTATAAAGAGTTATAATAGAAGCATAATAATTCAATAAAATATAAGAGTTAAATAGTTGGGGTGGCGGGAGGGGGAGGGGGAGAGATTCTCCTAAATCTCGATGGAATATCAAAAATAAAGTACTTATGGGGGCTAGCCCAAATAATGAACAATCTCACATAAATGTATGGGCTTCTTCCAGGTCTCCAATTGGCTAATGATCAAGATGTCTCTAACTTAGTGATCTTGGGGGATTCCCTTATCACTATTCAACACCTTCAAAAAGGTTTTCTCCTGAAGAAAAAAATTTCATCCCTCCTCCTTAAGAAAAATCAATAGTACCCTAAAATCATTCTCTCAAAAGGCTTATTACCACATTTTAAGAAGCTAAAAAAACAGGTGGATACACAAACGAATCAAGCCTTCCTTCTTGAAGGAAGCGGGTTAGTATGAGATCAATGACATGTCAGGTTGGAAAGATATTCCATGAATAATTCCACTCAATATAATTGTCCCTCTCTCTTGTTTTGCTAGTTGGATATATGCACCATGAGAATTATTTTTTGAAGATTTCCAAAGCCCTCCTTTCTATGCCCCCCCTGTCTCCTCCTATATATGCACATATTCGCATCACGCATAACATTTGGCGTCAGGATCTCGTCATTAAGGTTGAGGTGGTGTTTTGTGGGGGTGTTAGCCACGAACCCATTTACCCCTCACATGTGGAGTCTTATGAAGTTGGACAACCCTTAATTCCCTCCTTTGCCTTCATACCAAGTTCATTGATGGATACAGGGTGGGGAGAGTTAATGAATTTCATGGTTGATTCGATCCCTTGGGCATGGGAGCTCGCTAGTCTAAAGGTGGAATTCATGGTTGGCGTTAATATGATAAGGTAGAAAGTATCAGTTCAAGGGTGTGCCCTTGAGATTCAAGACAACCCTTCTGCTAGTTGGTAGGCTCTCCACACCTTTGTAAACTCCATCGATGCTAAGAATTATTTCAATCTTATGTGTCTCTTGCTCGGTGTTGTGAACATTAATGTCTCACTCATCTCATTCAAAGCGAAAACATGGGGAATTCTCTTGTCATTTCTTGGCTCAGTTTCCTCCTATGCAGTAAGAAGTTGGGAATTTTTCCCCTTCAGGTTGTCAATGGATTTTTGTAAATCTCAAGAATTCAAGTTGGATTTTTTTCCAGTGGGTGTTGAATTTCTCATCTTCGAATTTCAAGCTTCTTCACCACCCTATGTGCATCCTGCAACCTTTTCCATGGAAATAGGTGTTACTGTGTTGAGGGCATCATCATTGGTGTAGCTTCATGCATCCAAATTCTTGCACAATTTTCATACGCACAATTTCCCCTGCATAAATACTAACTTCTTTGGTACCCTTAGTTCTATTCTGCTTTTTTTCCTTAGTTGGAAAACTCCCTCCCTTTCTTCCAGCTTGTCTCTTTCCATGTTCTGATAAATTTTGGGTCTCCTCCTTGTGTAGGCAGCTCGCCTAGCTCAAATCTCTCCCCCTATATTTCCAAGCTCTTTTGGCTCCCTATTTGTGGTATCAAATCACACTTTGTATCTAATTTTGTGTTCCAACACTCGATTTCTGTCCCTTATGGAGAACAAGTTGCACAAGACAGTACAATTTTATGTCCACATCCCCATTATTTCCATTTAGACCAATATTAATGCATACATTTTCAATCATAATATAATATTAAATTTTGTTATTACTTTTCAAACACTCCTTAAATACCTCTTTTCCACATCAAAATGGCATAAGTAAGAAAAAGGTCTAAAATAAATTAGACTCGACATAATAAAAATAATATGAAAAAACTATAGTTATAGCTTACATACCCTTACTCGGGCCAACATTATATAACTCTACTTCACTAGGATGAACATTAGCTAAGGCTTCACGTATGCATCCAACAAATCTGTCACATCAATGTAGTCCCAAATACATGTACCTTCAAGAGTATTGTGACCGCACGGGTGCCCTATGCATGTTCGTGCGGCCCATTTTCCAATTTCTCCCTTGTGCCTAATTCATTCAGTCGTGTGCGCCGTGTTACGCCGGGTGAGGGCGCCCGCCCAAATGCGTTCGGGTTGGGTCGTTTCGTTTGAGGGTGGCTATATCAAATTTACTAAGTTGTGACCGCAAGGGTTCCTTGTGCACATTTGTGAGGCTAGTTTTCTGTTTTCTCCCTTGTGCCTTTGTTCGGTCGGGTGCGACATGTGAGGGTGCCCACCCAAACGCGTTCAGGTCGGGTCAGGTTGTTTCGTTTGAGTGCGACCGTATCAAATTTGCTAATTTATGACCACACGAGTGCCTTTTGCAGGTTCATGCAGCCCATTTTCTGTTTTCTCTCTTGCACCTTCATTCGGTCGTGCACGCCGTGTCGCACCGTGTGAGGGAACTTGCCCAAATGCATTCAGGTCGGGTTGTTTCATTTGAGGGCGGCCGTATCAAATTTTATATGTTGTGACCGCACGGGTGCCTTGTACTGCACGTTCGTGTGGCCTGTTTGCCATAATTTTCTCCCTTGTGCCTTCGTTCGGTCGAGTGCGCTGCGTCATTTTGTTTGAGGGCGCCCGTCCAAACCCGTTCAGGTCGGGTCGTTTTGGTTGAGGGCGCCTCCCCAAACGCGTTTGGGTCGGGTCGTTTCGGTTTAGGGCGCCCGCCCAAACGCGTTTGGGTTGGGTCGTTGCGGTTGAGGGCACCTGTATCAAATTTTCTAAGTTGTGACTGCACGGGTGCATTGTGCAAACTCCTGTGGCCCGTTTTCCAGTTGCTCCCTTGTGCACTCGTTCGGTCGTACGCACTGTGTCGCGCCATGTGAGGGCGCCCGCCCAAACACGTTCAGGTCGGGTCGTTTTGTTTGAGGGCGGCCGTATCAAATTTTCTAAGTTGTGACCGCAGGGGTGCCTTGTGCACGTTCATGTGGCTCGTTTTCCATTCCCCCCCCTTGTGCCTTCGTTCGGTTGGGCACGCCGTGTGAGGGCGCCCGCCCAAACGTGTTCAGGTTGGGTTGTTTCGTTTGAGGGCAGCCGTATCAAATTTTCTAAGTTGTGACCGCACGGGTGCCTTGTGCACATTCGTGTGGCCCGTTTGTCATTTTCTTTCTTGTGCCTTCGTTCGATCGGGCACGCCATGTCGTTTCGTTTGGGGGCGCCCGCCCAAACACATTCGGGTCAGGTCATTTCGGTTGAGTGCACCCACCCAAACGCGTTCGGGTCGGGCCCTCGAAGCCCCCAATCCCTAATCCCTTAACTACTAACTCATTATTCAACCCCTAACCCCTAAATGCACCTAAATCCCCTATCCCCTAACCCCCAATCCCCTAAGCCCTCCAAATTCGAATTAGCTTTGAAGAAGTAATTATTTTCTGCAATATGGTTTGTAAGTTATTTAAATAGAGGTATCTTCTCTAGAGTTCTTTTTTAGATCCACAGTTTCATTTACTAATTTTTGAACAAGGCATATGACACTCTTCATGTCTATGGGATTTTTATCTTGAAGCTCATTATCTATATGAGTATTTTATGCTTCAAGGGTAATTTCCTGATGGAGAAAATCACAATACAGGGTTTAGGGTGCGTTATTGCATTATTGATGCTTCAAGGGTTTACTGAATAGACCCCGAATCATTCATTTCATTGCTACTTATCAGGTTCTTACTTCTGTCTAATTCACTATATACTCAGATCATGAATGTGAGAAGGCTGTTTGCAGATTATATTATTATTGTATCAACAGTGTAATGATTTCTGTGTAGTTATAACTTTCTAGTAAAAAACCTCATCTTCAGAAATATTTTCTTGTAATTTTCAAAATTGACTACTTCATATTTGAGCAAAACATGCAACTTATCTAATACTTTATTGAAGCTAAGAGCTCCATCTTTGGGGCAAGTTGCTTTTCGGGCGCTAACTCCACCATGTGTGGGGTTAATTAACCCTATGCCTACAATGTTTACTGTTTTCATATCGGATTGTGTGGGGGTAGATAACTCGTAGCCATATCACATAGGCCCCATTCACTTACGAAGGTTCCCCAAACTCTGCCCCCAATTTGGTTGATATTTCTCAGCTTGAAAATTTTAAATTTTCATAGATGATTAATTTTCCTCTCGCTCGAATGTAAAAGGAATATGAATTTCATATTTTTCTTCCATAATTTCCACATTCGACATCTATTGTAGCTATTCATCTATGCTCATCTGGAATCACCACAAGTTGTACTTTTTTTTGCAATGGATTCTTGATGTTGATCTCGACGAGATTTCTCCTCCTCAAAAAACATATCCTGGTTGTAAGCATGGTTGTGGTATGTTGATGTTCAGATGAAAAATACAACTTGTAGCCCTTGATCTGCTAGGGGTTACCTTGATATTAACGGCAGTGTATTCATACTACTTCTGAATAACCAATAAAGGGTCAAGGAAATTGACCAATATGTTGTCAAGTTTGATCTTATCCATATTTGGGGCAAGCTGCTTTTCGGCTAACTCCACTACTTTTGATCTCAATTTTTCCAATTGCTTCCTTCTCTCATATGAAACCTAAGCCTTTTCCTTTCTCTTCCCTTCTAATTCCGTAATAGTGTCATAGTGATGCCAGCCAACTTCTTTGCAAGTCCTTACTAGCCGACAATACTTGTGATCTGGCTGAAGCCTAAACACTTGCAGAGCATCTGGAATGACCATTCTCTTCTTCTGGTTATATGGTGGGGGAACCCGTTCAAAAGCCCTTAGCATATAAAGTGTTGCAACACCATGCTTGGTTTTGTGTGGAATCATTCCTCTAATTTTCAAGTAGTCAAATCCTTCTCTTACTTTATTGTCATTTGGCCATACCTAACCAATGAGAGCACAAGAACACCTATTTCTATAAAAGCACATATAACTTCTCTTACTTTATTGTCATTTTCCCATAAATAACCAATGAGAGCACAAGAACACCTATTTCTATAAAAGCACATATAACTTCTCTTACTTTATTGTCATTTTCCCATAAATAACCAATGAGAACACAAGAACACCTATTTATATAAAAGCACCTATAATAATTTTGTGGGTTTCACTAATATCCCTTTAGTTAGTGTGTGCATAATAGCCTAGATCCTAAAGTGATTCCCGTACAATGATAATCCACTAGGTGTATTTGTTCTTAAAAAAATATGAATGGATAGATGTCCCATTTATGGCCAAGTTCCACCAAAATGGTTCCCCCTATCTACCTAGTAACTACATTACATTTATTTCATGACAAGACTACCCTACAACCCACCAAATTTCTATCATATCCTTGATGTCAACAACAATTTGTTGTTCAAGATATAGCTAAGTTGGAACAAACTTAGCTCTAGAGCTTAGGATATTTTTCCACCTCTAATGTTTATAAACCAATGGATATAAAATTTCTATAGCATGTGGGAGCCCTTTAAATATCACCTTTCCTATATTGACTCTGTCTTAAAAATCATGGAAAATGTCCATAGATGAGTTATCCTTACTAAACCAAAAATTTCATTGAAAATAATCATTCATACCATAACATTACTACTTCCCTTTTAACCACATAAAACTTATTTTTAAGTTACCATAATTCATATTTAATATCACATAATTAGATTAAAAAATCAACCAAAATCTCTAGTTTATGAAATAAAAATTCAACAATTTTATATAATTAATAATTTAAATAAATGTCTTAGATCTAATCTCATTAATAATTATTTATAATCAACAATACCACTTATTTACCCAAACCCCTTATTAACCCCAAGAAAAGTCTCACACATTTTATTTAATGGAATTTTAGTGGCCTTAAAAAACACACATATTTCATTTCAAAATGTCAAAAATTTTCAAATATCAAAAGTTTTAATTTCCCTCTTCAAACTGTCAAAAATTTTCAAATATCAAAATTTTTAATTTCCCTCATTCATTTCCCTCTGGTTGCATGGTTTTTCCAGGGAAGGAGGGAGGATGCGGCCATATTGTCACTAGTTTTTGAGGAAGGATGCATCCATACTATTGCAGGTTTGGAGGAAGGATGCGGCCATACTGTCGTAGGTTTGGAGGAAGGATGCGGTAAGCAAAGAAATTTATCCTGAGTGCCTGTTGCAGGTCTGCTCTGATAGATTTGGTTGAATTTCGGTGATTTATTTACTTCTACAGAAATAATCTGCTCTGATACATTGGATCTTGATTGCCTTTGGTCCAATTATCAACAAAAATTATCATAAAAGTCTTGTGCCTTGTATACAAACATCAATACCTACCCCACGGATTCAAAGGCCCTTCATTCAGCCCCAAGCAGTGGGATTTGGAGAAGTAAAAGTCAAGGAAAAGTGATGAAATATGAAGAACATGCTGTCAAATTCCCCGGACAAGGTAATCCATGTATTCATTCAATAGTCCCACTGAAAGATTTATTGCTGTAATGGATTGCCCTAAATATGCAGTGATTTTCGTTAAGTTTATGTGTTTATCTAATGATAATGCAATGCCCTTTAGGTTTCTTTGGTTTTGATGATGCAATCCACCTTCTCCAAGTTTCTTTGATAGCTGATCCTTCCCACTGTCCTAGCTGGCCTACAGTCGCTTAACATACTGCCCAGATTCATTTGATGAAAGGGCATTCCTGGAAAACGTGAATGATCATTTCCTCACTAGTTTTGTACAAGGGGCATCAACCAGGCCCAATCACATACCTTCTTTGAAGCATATCCAAGGTTGATATCTTTCTTTCGTTACCCCATAAAATTTTTTTCCTTGGCTGGGCACTTAGATTTCCAAAGCATTTTCGTCCACCACTTTAACTCTGTAGGGACTCGAACTGCAATCACTGTGATGTATCCAAGCTTGGGGACATATTCACCAAAAGGAGAGGAACTCTAGAGAATCTTGTCCTCTCTGTTAGTTAATCAAATTTGATGAGCATTCAGAGCATTTACATATGCATTCCATGATTCATGAAAAGATGCTTCTAATCCCAGCTCCCCAACAGTCATCCATCCATGTCTCCAATTGGTAGTTTTGGCCGAGTTGTCGTTGTGTGCAATTATGAACCTAGTGTTGTGCTTTTGTTCAGTATATCAGTTATAAATCTACTAGGAATTAATTTCCAGGTGCTAGGTTCAGAATTTAACACAAACAACAGCACCCATATACTGGAAAACAACCCTGCAATGCTAGTATTTGTTAATATTAATTCCTTTCCTTTGTGTTGGTCCAAAAATTAGGTGAAAAGAGATTCTATTGCACAATCTTCACAAGCAAACCTGATTTCATGTCATCCATACATAACTTGTTGTGCATAAAAATATGGATATCTTCATGTTATAACAACTGGTAATATTTTATTTGAATGCTGGTTCATACTGTTGTCTCTATCAACAACACTTAGTGTTTACAAACACCTGTTTTACATTATGTATTTTCCAAACAGTACCACTCTAGGCACAAAAACAAGGCAACAGTTAGCCTTAAAGGCATCATCCCTGTCACATGAAAATTAGGCTTAGGAGCGGTGCCTTCTTTGCTGGATTTAGCACAAAGAATCCTCCTTCTGTGAGAGTAAATCAAATTAATCCCATGAACATTGCCCCTCTCTGCAAGAAAATCAGTCACAAAGAATCTCACTTACAGTTCACTCTTTTCAAAAAAGAACAACGACATACAACTGATCATTTGTATTCATAACTTTCTAAGGAACTTATCCTTGAGAAGGCCATCAATTAGCATTGTCCACATCCCTTCGTCGGGGTTATGTCCACTTTGCAATGCATTTTAAAACAACCTTTCCACTTCTTGGACCTTGCCTTCTTTACAAAGTCCAGGAATCACATAATTGTACAAAGATAGTTGTGGTTCATAACCATTTTCAACCATTCTATCCAAAAGCTCCAAACAATAGATGCAGTTTCCCTGTTTACAGTTCCCATTAATAAGAGTTGTATAAATTGCTTCACTAGGACAGAGGCCTCTCTCTAACATGTTTTTTATCAGTTGGTTTGCCTCAAGGAGTCTGCCTGATTTGCATAATCATGCAATTAACGCACTATAAGTATCTACAGTAGGCTGACAATGCTTCTCCATCATTTTTTCAAGAAGCTTAAATGCAAGAAAACTGTTTATTTCGAGTGGCATTCCATCCAGGTCATGAATTTCATCCAAGTTATTAGGATCTGAACTACCTAATACATCCTCATCAGGAATCAAGTGTTCTTTTTGTATCTTGTTTTCTTGAACAATACCATTCATAAGCTCACAATAAGTTCGATAATTAGGTTGGCATCCTTCATTTATCATCTTACTTAATAGATCAAAAGCATGATCCACCCTACCTGATTTGACGTTGCCATCAATCAATGATGTGTATGTTACTTGGTTAGGCTGTAAGCCTTTCTCCTTCATTTTATTAATAAACATTTCAGCCTCTTCTAGTTTTCCTTCCCTGCAAAGTCCATAGATCAGTGCACTGTAAGTGTAGACATTTGGAGAATAGCCCCGCTTTACCATTTTGTCTAATACTTTATATGCAAGATCAATGGCACCGAATCTACATAGTCCATCAACAAGCGTGGTAGAAGTCACCAAGGAGGGAGCTAACCCTTCCCCCAACATCTTACCAAAGACATTATCTGCCTCAAGCACCCTGTTTTCTTTGCACAGTCCATTAATTAGTGCATTATAAGTGTATAGATTTGGTTCAGAACCATTTTCAACCATTTGGTTCATCAATGCAAGGGCAACGTCTATTTTTCCACAATTGCAATACCCGTCTACTAAAGCTATGTAAACTACTGTACAAGGAGAAATTCCCTTCTCGAGAAGCTCATTGAACAACTCACAAGCTTGTTGTAGCTTTCCTTCTTTTCAAACTCCATTGATGAGTACATTATAAGTAAATTCATCAGGCTTACAATATTTTTTCTTCATCGAGTCAAAAAGACTTAAGGCAATATCTATCTGACCCTCTTTACTAAGTCCATCAAACAGAGTATTATATGTCACACTATTTGGGATCAAACTTCTTTGTAGCATAGAGTTTTAAAGCAACATTGCTTTCCCCACCTTCCATACTTTACATAGTCCATTTATCAGCTCATTATAGGTACAAACATTAGGTTTGCAGCCACTCTTTTCCATTCTATTGAGAATCTCAAAAGCATAATTGATTTTATTTTCTTGACAGTGGCCATTAATAAGAACATTGTAAGTGACCATAGTAGGAAATAAGTCTATTTTCAATATATTGTCGAACAGTTCACATGCCTCTTCTAGTCTTCTTTCTTTTCACAACCCACTGATCAATGCTGTGTACGTATGGATGTTTGGCATGGAACCATTTTTCTTCATTTCATCAAGAAAATCAAATGCTTCCTGTGTTCTGCCTTCATCACAAAGAGCTGTGACAAGCATTGTGTAGGTATGGACATTCGGGTTGATCCCTTTCTCATTCATTTGATCCATAAAATCAAAGGCTTTCTGAAGGAAATGTGGTTAGTATTACATAGGCCCCTCTAGCAATTTTAACCTAGGTTTTGATAAGGAGTCTGCTCCTAAAGTCTATGCCAAAAGGCTCAAAGGAAAGGGAGTAATAGAATACTGATATCTTGCACCTCAACCATTCCTTATAATAAAATATAGAAGATACAACATGTATAATTTGGAAATCTCTTTTGGTACTTGTGTTCTACCTTTTTTGTATGAGTAATTACATTGCTGACCTATTATGCTCATTTCAGTTGGTATCAAACCTCACTTTTAGGGAGTTTTGGAGTTCTGAAAAAATGATCATCTGTTATCACCCAGAAAAACCTTTGGAAAGAATGTAATCCAAGATTCAGTATAACCACTAGGGGATTTATACTTAACACAGAATCCACCCTGTCAAATTTGAGTGTTAAATCCTGAACTTCTATAAGAAGGTCAACACTGGGCAGAGTTCCATCTGCAGATAGCTTTAGGTTGATACCAGAAACACCATATCTAGTTCAATTATGCATAAGGGGACTGAAATGTTAAGCCCTGAAAGTCAAATCAAAGGATTGAAATCATGATTAAAAGAGGAACTTGGAATTTTTGAGCAGTTGTCAGCATCAGTATATGATGCTAGATTCAGGCAGAAAGCATACAGAAGATGGAGGGTGCTTGAGCACTGGTGTTGAGATGGATTTTCATCATACTAAGTGAAAGCTAGGTTCTCTGCTCTTATTTTGACTTCTAATTGAGGAATTCATGCATTTGTAATCGTCTATTTCACATTCGTATCATGATTGGATATATCGGATGCGGTGGTTTGCCCCATTATATTTCTAGCAATGACCAAATTATGAGATCCCATTTTGCCCAAATGTAGGCCTTTTGTAGCATATAATATATATACATCAGAGTATATTGTGTTATAATTTTATACCATGATCCTCGAGATTGCACTTTCTCTGATCTGGGAAAAAATTCTTTCTTTTTCTATTGATAAGTTGTAAACAAGAAAACACGTGAAACTTGGATGTGGACAACAGGACTTAACAAGGTGATGGTTCCCTTTGGAAAATTCCTCATAAATCAAGGGCATGTCAAACATTGGTTTTGAGTAAATCATCAAATTGATGCAGTCTTTAATATATTTTTCACATGTCTACAATGTGCACAGTGTTTCATATCAAATAAAGAAATAACATTGAACAAGAGATGAATTTTTTACATACAAAGACATTAATTTACTTCCCAAATTACCAATTGTTTCAACCCAGTGATGCATGGGTAAATTCAAAGGGAACCAGTACTGATATGCCAGAGAGCACATACTTTGAGGAAACGATTAATCCATTAATCAAAAGTATATAGATATAAATAACATCACGTTGGAATTTACCCAAATATTTCTTGGTAAGAACTATAATTGATACATCAGGTTGAAAAATATTTTGATTGATCCTTGAGTTTGCACATTAATTTCAACAGTCTCCTTAGCATTGATGGATGTGGGGGAAGCCCATGATCTATTTTTATTGATAAGGCACATTTCCCAATTATCCTCTTGAGTTGGAGCTAAAGGTATTAGGGATTAGTTCTCTGCCATTATGTGAGATCGTATGCTGTAAGTAACGTAGTATCACCTACGAGTTTTGCACACACAAGTGTGGACATGCAAACACAAATAAGAATGAGATTAGAGAGTGGATTTCTTCATTTGTTTATACAATGTCTCATTACAATGTCTCATTTGTTAGATGTTATTGAGCTATAACATATCTAATTTTTGAATATGACCATTATCCCAAACATGCTACCATAATGGTCATTTTACCATGATCGTTCAAGATTAAATGAGCAACGTTTCATACTTCGTGGTCGCTCTTCCGATTGTTTCATTTTTTTTTAAAAATATTTTTAACCTTTCTTCGGAAGAGCGACGTTTCATAAGCGTTAGTCTTCTGACGCTTTAAACGTAGGAAGAATTTGTGTCGGAAGAGTGATGACTCATTTTTAAAAATATTTTTACACTTTCTTCGAACGAGCGATGTTTCATAAGCGTCAGAAGAGCGACGCTTTAAACATTAGAAGAGCAACGTTGCATTTTTTTAAAATATTTTTAAACGTTCGTTGGAAGAGTGAAATTTCATAAGCGTCGGAAGACCGACGCTTTAAACGTCGGAAGACTGATGCTTTAAACGTCAGAAGACATAACGTCAGAATTGCGATAGTAGTTTGAAAAATTGATAAACGTCGGAAGACCGACGCTTTAAATGTCGGAAGAGGTAATGTCATAATTGTGACGTTTGTTTTAAAACCTGATAAGCGTCAGAAGATCAACAGTTCGGTATCGTTGGAAGACCGACATTTGTGGCTCGTCAGAAGACCGATGCTTTGGAAAACGTCGGAAGAGCGACGGAAGTCTGGAAACGTCGGAACAAGTGTCGCTCTTCCGATGCTTTATTGAAGTGTCAGAATTTCGACTCTAAGGCTAACCACGTTTTTTCCGGCCTAATACTATCTCTCTTGCGACGACTATGTGTCGGAATAGCGACGAAGTGGCCATCGGAAATTGGGCCAAATTTACTAGTGAAGGGCTGCCCAACGCCAATGTATAAGTCGTCAAGTATATAGAGGTGATAAATGATGCTATAACACAATGAAAGAATGGAAATTGATTTTTTCCACTACTGAAATTTGTCTTAGGATTCTCATATAACAAACAAAACATCCTCACATGCTAGTTAAAGAATAGTAAGCAAAGGAGTTGCACTCAACAATGAATTGAACATACAAGAAACAAATAAATCATATAATAGTCTTCATATGAATCCAAGTCACTTTGAGGAATGCAAGAGCATTTTTCTTAACATTGTATCGACATTCATTTATGTATGTTATATAACATTAGGCTATATCATATAAGAAATGCATACAAAAACTACGACCAACAAGTTTCTCATCATCCATGAAGCTACCAATGATCAAGTTTGGGGCATGAAAAATTATTTCATGCTTTTTATGGTGTATAACATACCCCAACATCTTATAGTTGACCCATAGATGGAAGGTAACGTTAGTCTATGATTGAAAATAATTTTGATCAAGGTTAGGGTTTTTTATAATTAAGAAACTTGGTAAAAAACCTAGAGGTGGTTGTCTATATTGGAGAAACAACCTGCCTTTCATTAATAACTTGCACCACCATTAAAATGCATATACACGTCCTAATGGAGTACATATGAATGCTAATAAACCATCAAAACCTAGATTAGAGCACTTGAAATCAGCTTGGTCTAAGTTTTAAGAAAACCCTAAGGCATCAATCTCAAATTCCAAAGTTATTTATAGTGCTGCCAAAGTTTCACCCGAAATATGCAAGTAAATTTATACATATGAAAAAAACAAAGTGTTTTACCCCCTTCTTATAAACGAAGCTTGAGAAACGGGTTAACATAGTAACTACCCTAGTTACTAGTATAATTAAGGTAGGGTTTGTTACAAATGCACCCTAATAAAAAAACAATCAATGTGATTTACAATCCTTAAGAAGTTGTATAAGGTTGTATAAATGGCACAAGAAAAAATAAAGAAAATTAAGGGGAAAATGACAAGGCAAGTAATCTACTTAAGCTTTTAATTTTTGAGAAAGGACGTATTTCAACACTTGTAATTATTTTAAAAGTCTCAATGTTGCATACAAATTCAATTTTACAATTTGAAATGGACTCCATAAATTCAATCAAAGTTATAAATGAACTCAATCCATAGTTAATACGAATACTAAAACTCAACTTGATAACTTGTCATCCCTTGTTCTTATCGAAGAAGATTTGTTAATATCATAAGCAATGGTTGGGATAGTAATTTCCCAAGGCATTGCTCTCAATCATTGATAAATTCAATGTCACTAATATTCCAACATTTAAAAGTGTTAAGTGCATCTACTAACTACTCACATCAATTACTTCTATGCTAAATATTGATTTCATAATAAATACAAACCCAAATTGATTGTGGGAACACAAGATAATATCCTTCTCCTAATTATTCTCCATTGGGCATGAAAATTTTTGGTTTAGTGTTTTTTTATGTAACCCTTTGCAACCTTCACTTGACCATTAAAATATGTAAGCAAATTTTTTTTCTCTTCAATCCTATATTTATTTTAGTAATTGTGGTTGACCCTACCAATAAATAAATTCTTATGAGATTAGACATAATAAGAAGATAATATTAAACAAGAAAATAAAAAACATAAAACTTATCTGTGTTATTGAGTAAGTCAATTGGGTCATGAATATGTTGTCCCAAAGTCATTGGAGTTTGTTTTGGTGAAGCCTGACTAGGACTTATGGAAATGTACTAAAAATTAAATAGTTTGCATGAGATAAGATGAAATAACAATATGGAGAGTTAAGCTACAAAAACAATGTTTCATTAATTACATATCCTACAACAATAAAATCATGTTCATATTAGAATTATGACTTAAAAATCCCAATCTTCAAAAATGGCATACACAAAAAATTAAATAGTATACACATGTAATTCTTACATTGTTGGCAGGTTTTGGATCAACTAAACCATTTTATTTTCCCACCTATGTGGAAAATTTCCATTCCATTAATTCTTCGACAATTTCTTTCAATATTCAAAGTTCTTTGTCTCTTTCACTCAATTTTTCTTATGTATTATGAAATTTCTTCTTATAAGCATGTTTTTTTCCAAACAATTCAATTGGAGTGACTACAAATCCAACCCCATGTACACGACCCCTCTTCTCTAGCTCCAATGACTATTATAATGGAATCTTCCTTTTTTTCATATGCATGATGCATTGAATCATTTTGGACCGATGCAATTTGTTTCTAGCAATGTCAATATTTCAACAAATTCATCTAAAATCACAAAAATTAACTTCAAATAATTCATGGTTATAAAATATAAGTATACCTATTTTCATTCCCTCTAGTTGTAATCATGACTTTCTAATTGATTTCAAGCTTACTTCCTCTATCTAAAAGAGACTCCAACACATCTTCAAACAAATTTTCATTGAATAGGAATGGGTTCTATTCTCAATTTAAACAAAATTATGCTAAATAGATGTCAAAAATATCTTAAAAATATTGGTGGGAAATTTAAATCCCTTTGACTCTTATGACAATCCTTTCTCACTACTCCATGTTATTGTGCACCTTCCAACACCAACATATTTCCTTTAACCATGAGTTTCCCAAGTATCCTTATCTCTTTTAATCTTTTGTAAATATTTTATTCTTTCTTCAATGTTTCCTTCAATCATTAATATCCTTTTGTAATTGTTTGTTCCTTTTCCTTATCGTGTTTATATATTTCAAACAACATAAATTTGCAATGGCTTCCTTTCTCAAAATCACTCATTCCTTGCCCTATTCTCTAAGTCTCCCATTACCATAGAGATGTTAACCACCAAAACTCATCATTATTATTCTATCTAGCCAACCCTATCATAGTGGGAAAATGTGACTATCTCAATAAGGATAAATAGAAATATCCCTTCTACCAATAACATTTTGATTCAAAGATGGATTTTTCATACTAATTTAGCACAAGATCCCTTCTTGAACTTTGTTTCTTCCTTTGGTAAGGATTTACAATGTTTTACAACAAAATCCAACGGTTAGCCTTGTATGATAGTGTCCACCTAATAATTAACTATATGGGTCATATAATGGTTCAACTAATGAGAAGAAACCAAAGTCCATATAATCCAATACATGGTCCTATTTTGTAAAAAATTTGGGCACTTTGTCTCAAGATATCTTCTCTTCTTTGGAAATAGAACATAAACAATATGTTTTAGATATTTCAAAATGGAACACTCTTCACCTATGTTCCTCTCCTTTATGCCACATGTGATGTGAATTCCAATTTTCATATTATTGACTGGGGCATTCTTCTTTTGTAAATACGACCCTTGAATATGTCATGAAAACCCTCCAAAGAATTACTAAATTATGGGAGATCCTCTTCATGCGTGAAGCTAGTGAAATGTGACAAGTCATCCAAGATACCTCCAAATATTTGATTTGTGCCTTTGCGAATGTGAGAGATACCCTCAATATAAAACATGCATAAACATTTGTAGCCAAGTGCCCCAAATGTGAGATGTTTCCACTTGTGCAATTTTTTCTTCCAAATATGTGAACTCAAAGACAAAACACACCTTAGATACATGAATTCATCTCAATATGTGGAAGAAAAAATAAACACTTACCCTAGTTTTTTTCTTGTTGGAAATTTGGGCATTTTTTCACAAGGTATCTTCTCTTATTTGGAAAGTGGACATAAACAAGCTTTTAAATGTTTCTAAATGGAGTAATCTTCACCAATGTAATTCCTTTACACCACATGAAACAAATGCCAATTTTCATATTCTTGACTATGGTTTTCTTCTTTTATACATGTGACCCTTGACTATGCCATGAAATCCTCCAAAATATTCTTAAAGTATGGGAGCTCCTATTCATGCATGAAGCTAGTGGAATGTGAAAATTTATCCAAAATTCCTCTAATTATATGATTTCTGCCTTGGGAGATGTGAAAGGCACCCTCAATGGAAAAACATGCATAAATATTTGTGACCAAGTGCCCTAAATGTGAAATGTTGCCACTTGTGAAATTGTGCTTCCTAATCATGCTCAAATTGACACCCTAATCATGGAAGTCTCACAAGGTGTCAGTTTGGGTGAACTCAGGATTATTGCAACTGCCACTTTACCAATTAATACTCTCACTTTGGATTACTTATTGAATCTTGGCAGTATCCCAAAGCACAAATTTATGGGGTATTTTATGTGACTAGACCACTAACACTGAAAACCATCTTTCCATTGGATGGTTCAACATCTTGATGATTCATACTCTGTTGACCACAAATTTTGTATTCATTATTGCTTTCATCGTAGCATCTCATGTAGATATTGATGGTGTTCATGAGCCTATTTTTGGTTCTCTTCTTTATAGAAACAATATTATCTCTGACGCCGCTATTCCTACCTTTGCAACTGTCAATTTTCACATCTATCCCATTAGGGCATTAGGGGAATTTTGAGGTAAAAAATGGGCCTCCTAACGAATTTATAAAATAATAGTGGAGATAATAAAATAATATTATATTACATCATCAAATTTTAGAGGGAAAAAAGAAAAACTATTTTTTCAACTCGTATATTCAACTTATCTCCCTAAGTTTTTACTCAAATTTCGAGCGAAAACACTCATTGGATGTAGAATTTGATTCCTCATCCAAGGAGTACCCATGTTTCATACTTTTGATGAACCTTGCTACAAGAAAAATGTGAAATACATGAAAAACGTGATTGCAATCACGTTTTTCATGTATTTCTCATTTTTCGTGTAGAATGGTCAATCGAAAGTATGCAACTTGCATACTCCTTGGATGAGGAATTAAATGTTGCATCCAACAAGTACTCCCATTTTAAATTTGAGTAAAATCTTTGGGAGATAAGTTGAAAATAAGAGCTGAAAAAGTAGTTTTATTATTTTATTATTTTTTAATCTTTTTACCTTTTTACTCCAAAAATGGTGAATCATCCCCCATGGTTGACATCATCATCTTGAATCCTATTGGTTCTTATAAATTTTATTTTGGCTGTACATTTTTATTAGGAGACCCATTTTAGACCTCAAAATTCCCCTAATGCAAGTGACTTTCGTCGATGAATGGATACACAACAGGGACCCTATGAGCCAATGTTTCATGCCGTTGATGTAGTTCCACATGACATGAACATTCAATGGTATATCATAGCCAAACACTCTATGATGGGTTTCATAGATACCCACCCTATGAAAACGAGCTGCATTCTATTACCGAAGGTTGTAAGCAGTGGAAAAATTATATTTTTCCAAAGGAAATGGCCATTGATATCAATTGTAGGCCTTTTCCTACTCTAGACAATCCTTGGGAGTCAGTACCCATGAATTGTATGTCATGTTTTCCCTTAACCAATTATGGAAAAAATGTGTTTTTGTTGTTGTTGATCACTTCCGTAGGATGGGAATTTTGGCACCTTGTAAGAATATTGTTGCAACAAAACCCCCTCATAATCTCTTCTTCAAGCATATTTTGGTTCATTTTGGTTTCCAAAGACCATATTTCTTGACAGGGATTGTAGGTTCCTCAATATTATATGGTTTAACCTTTGGTCCACGATGGACATCAAGCTTGACCAAATCCACTTCCTTCCATCCCTAGATTGATAAATAAAAAGTATTCAATAGGATTATTGTAGATGTCCTTAGAGTATACAATTCTAAGCATCCACATACACGTGTTGAAAGCCTTCCATATTTTCAACATAAATTTAACATAGCTCTTCATATTTCTAGTAGCCACAAGCCATTTTAGGTGTGCTCAGGGTCCCAACAATTGACACAAATTGATGTAGCTATATTCATGGAATAAAACAGGAAGATACCTCACATACTTTGAATGAGGTAAGAAAAGAAACCAATTTTTTGGAACATATCCAACAAATTCAACAATGAGTTAATGATATTTTGTAGAAAGTTTCCACCTCTAAGTACAAGTAGATACACAATCCATTGGGTTCCACATAAGTCTCAGGTTGGTGACAAGTTATGGTTGGAGTTGCATAAAGGGAAATTGAAAAATCCCCATAAGAAGCTCATTCCACTTTGATATGATCCCTACACCATCACCAAGGCTATGGGTGATAATTATTTTGAGGATAATCATAGGATGATTTATATTAATTCAAAGGTATAATATAGGATGATTTATTCTTGATGGGGTGCATGTCTAGAAATATTTATTTTAAGAGAACCAAAAATATGATTGCACCATTACTGACATAAGTAAATTATTGTGATATTATACTTGAATAGCATTAGGTAACTACACAAGAGATTTTAAGAATGGTTTTTTTAGGGTTTGTTTTATATCAAGATATGAGGATTATCATGTTTCTTTCCAAATAATTTACGTATGACTAAATTTTTTAAATAGTACATCAATCTAATATTATTTCTATTACATGCTCCTAGTTTATAATTCAAAGCATCATAGGAACTAAAACTCATGAAACTTTTTTTTTTCTCTAAATAACTAAAACTCCCAATTGTGCTACTCTTAATATTCAAACCTGCACTATTGTTAAGACTACTTCCTCTAATTCTTATTGTTCCTCCATAACTAAGCTAACTACTAGGTGGGCTTGAACCATTATTAACAAGCTAGTTTAGTGTTACCTAATTGTATTTAAGAAGCATAAGGGGTGGGGTTGGTACAATTCAAACTTTGTTATTGTCTAGTTCCATGCCCACCACTAGGTTCTCATCCTCCCTTAATAGTTGGGATACATTTGTCGGCCATAGGATATGGTTTCCCATTAGTTCATTTGATTTTTTCTCATCCACAATCTCATTCTACAATGCATCCAACCTATCACTTTGTAATCACATATCTCTTGTAAACCCACTCTAGTGTGTTCATCATACCTCATTGAGGTGCCTTGACTACTACTCCTTATTGAGCTAAATTTTATCATCAACCCTTTTTTCGCAACCATTCTCTAGCCAACTCACCTTTCCCATTCAAATTCTCCAACTCTCTCATCCTCAATTCACTACTCCCTTCCTCGCTAATCTCCTTTTGCAAATCCTCATTTCCTTCTTCATTTTCTCACATCTAGTTCAACCACCATTGGTTAGTTATCTCTACTTCCTGAAAGCTTTTTCAACTTTCTCTTTAGATTTTGTGTCCTCCATGGTATTTTGGTTCTTTGAGCTCTCATCTTTTCCAACCCCATTGTAATCCATTCCTTAATGCAACGTTTTACACCACCATGCTCAGTGGGTTTGTAGAAAACTAATTTCCCTTCACCATCAACATTTCTAAACTTGTAAGGTTTGTGTTCATTAATATTGAATCGGTAAATCTTAATTAACACATTGAATTAAGTAATTATTAAGTATTAAATAAATAAATCATATTAACAGTTTATATTAAAATTATATAATCATTATTACTTATTAGGAGAATCATTTTTTAACAATGATGGCATACTTTTCAAATTTTCGAGGCTTCTCAAACAATTTTGTGGGAACTTTTGTTGAAAATGCAGCAAGATGATGGAGCTTAGTGAAATGAAGTCGCCTTCACTAAGTGGGCCCGCAGGCAAATTCTGGCGCAAAATATATTTTTAGACTATGTCTATTTTTAGACATATGGAGTGTTGAAAATGCAGCAAGATGATGGAACTTAGTGAAATGAAGTCGCCTTCACTAAGTGGGCCCGCAGGAAAATTCTGGCGCAAAATCTATTTTTAGACTATGTCTATTTTTAGACATATGGAGCATGGTTCGGGGATTCCAGTTTGAGATTCTTGGAGCATTGGTCATGTTGGTAAAAATAGATGAGACTCTATTTTTTTAGGTCAAAGAGGTCAAAGTCTATTTTTAGACTGCCTCTCCTAAAAATAGGGAAGTCAAATATTATTTACCCTTAATAATATTTGGACTATAAACTTCAGTTTACTCTCTTGGAGCACTTCAGTTCGAGCCTTGGAAGTGGCTCATGCATCTGACAGAGGAATTACGCTATTCCTAGGGTTTTATGGCATCATGCATGGTTGACTTCAGTTAGGACTTCAGTGGCAGAAGTTTGGTGGAGTTAATGAGACAACTAGTGGAGTTGTGTTCTGTTTATTTTAGTTGAATTGATTGAGATTAGTTTAACTAGCTAATCAATTAGTTATGAGTGGAGTGAATTAAATATTATTTAATTCATTAATTAGTAACTCATTATTCAACTCAAGAACACATCAGTTCACTACAGTGCATGATCAGTTCAGTGGAGACCAGTGAAAGAGGTAGATGAAAGGGTGGAGTTAGCTATCAGTGGCGACATCAGTTGTGCATGAGTTTTGCACCACACTTGGAGGAATTTCCCATGATGTTTACGTTGTCAAGCCAAGGGGATTCGAACCTTGGATATCTATATAGACAGGCCTGGATTGCGCAATAGAGGCAAGGCAATTGGCGGTGAGTTTTGAACCAGTAACCTGTTCAAAACTGAGCTAGATTGTGAGTAACTTCATGAGAAAGTACTGAGTACTTGTGAGGAGTATTGTACTGAGTTTGTTACTTGATTTCTCCATTATAATATACACAATAGCTACGGGGTTTTCAGCTATAAGCTTTCCCCATACATACTGTGTTAATGTGTATGATGATTTGATGTGTTATCGCTTGATTTTATTTCCGCATGTTTGATGATCTGAGTGGAAGAGATTATGTGTTGCATATAAATTTGAATTGTATGTGATCAAGATAGTCTCGGTGGATAATTAATCATTATTCAGCAAATTTCTACATGGTATCAGAGCTATTGAAGCAGAGATTGATCATCACAATGATTACAAACTTATTTCGGTAGACAGAGTCTGCATGCGGGCCAGGTAGCCTCCGGATTCATCTTTCTTCGAAAAGTGAAAGGTCTGGTAAATGCCCCTTGCAGTCGATCTCTGTGCTAGAAATAATTTTTTCTCACAAATCTAGAGCGGTTGAGCTTTGAGGTGGAATTCGAAGTTTTGCAGCAGTTTTGTTTTCTTGGTGCCGGTGTTGAAAATGTCTTTCAACGGTTTGCGACTCGAATATGCTCTTGAAGGCAGTTCGAATTATGTTGCATGGAAGGATCGCATGGAAGTAGTATTAGAAGATAATGGTCTCAAGGAGTTCGTAGATACGGATGTCCAAAAGCCCACTGATCCTGCTGAAGTCGATGCATGGCAAAAGAAGATGGCGAAGTGTCGAAGGATCCTGTTGGAAGGCGTCAAGGATCATATTGTATCCAGCCTGCATGGAAAGGCTACTCCATATTTAATGTGGAAAGCTTTGACGGATCTATTCCAGAGTAAGAGTGACCAAAGGAAGCTGGCGCTCAAAGATAAGCTCAGGAACATCAAGATGGAGAAGGGCGACAGGATCGCCAAATACCTCACGAAGTTCACTCAATGCAGAGATGAGCTGGGAAGTGTGGGGGTGACTATTGAAGACGAGGACATGGTCGACCTAGCTCTCCTTCGTCTTCCGAAGGCTTGGCACTCATATCAAGATAGTGTCAATGGTCGGGAGAAGCTGCCGGGATGGGAGCGCCTTTGGGCGGATCTCATGCAGGAGGAGATAAGGAGGACTACTCGAGATGGATCTTCATCAAAGGGAGCTGATGAAGAAAACTACGCTTTGGTGGCCAAAGAAAAGAAAGGGAAAGGTAAGAAACCTTCTCATTCTGGTGCAAAGGGCAAGAAACAGGATATGGCGAAAGTGAAGTGTTTTCACTGCCATGATCACGGACATTATGCTACCAATTGTCCAAAGAAGAAGAAGAACAAGCAAGCGGGAAGATCTGCAGATGGAGAAGCTTTGGCTTCACAGTTCGAGCTTGAATTTTCACCGATCGCATGCTTGGTTTCAAGTGTGTTTGGGATTCCAGAGTGGTTCTTGGATACGGTGCGGCTATTCTTACATATGACGGAGATCTAGAGTTGTTCTCGATTCCTGGAGGACAAAGATTTGGTGTGCACATTTGGGTGTGCACAACGAGTTGGGCGATGATGGTAGATACAGTGCGACTGGTATCGGTACCATATCCTTTCATAGGGAGTCTGGTAAACCCTTTGTACTGAAGGATGTCATGCACAGGGATAATTTTAGGGGCGAATTTTAGCCCAAAGGCGAATTTTAAGGGATTTTCAATTTTAATGGGGCTAATTTTTTACATAAAACCCATTTTCTATAGTTTAAAAAGTTAGCCCAATAAATATTTTAAAAATAATTAATAATTAAGTATTAGCCCACCAAAAAAAGGGGTGCATAACCCTGGAAAAATGGAATTCGCCCGATTTTTTTCTTATGGAGCAAATTTCCATGGCATTCGCCTGGATTTACAGGGTTCAAATGGGGAGTTACAGTGATTCGCCCCAATTTTTTCAATGGTTAGGAGAGGTGGCTGGCCGCTGGACACCGATCTTCTTGCTGGCTGAGCCAGGGCAACCCTCTCTGGTCCGTTCGTTGTTAGGGCCCTTCCAGTTGGTATATAGCAGAGATATGCAGTTCGAAAAATATGGTATTGGTGTTCTTGTGGGAGATAACAGTGTCACAGAGCCGCGCTCGACCTCAAGCGCACGCCGGATTTACAAGTTTGCTCAACCTCTCAAGCGCACGCCGGATCTACAAGTTCGCTCAACCTCTCAAGCGCACGCCGGATCTCAAGGACACGCAACTTTTTCTAGTCTGTTCAAGGGTATGCTATTTGTACATTGAATACGATTCTATGGAGGAGTTTCTGAAACCTGGTGTTGTCACGACAGTAGCTGTAAGTAACATAACGTTTTCTGAGTTGATGGTGTACAAAGTTCGATTGCATTAGCTACTATCCACCTCTCTTCCCCTTTACTTTCTCCACTTTACCAGTTGATGGTGTACAAAGTTCGATTGCATTAGCTACTAAGGTCTCTGGATTACATGAGATATAACTGCACATTGCAAACAACACAAGAAGTCAAATCTGAGTGTCTTAAATTCCCACCCCATTGCTTCTTTGTGTCTGATGCACAAGACAACACTATCGAGATTATGAACTTCATCAAAGAAAAACAACAGGAAAGCACTCTGATTTCTTACACTACCCGACGCAAGCAGGGGTGAGTTCTAAGAGCCTTGATGACCTGTAAAGTTTAAACAAATAATTTCAGACAAGTTACTCCAAACTATGAAATTCATTTCATGTGAGTCATATTATATTTACTTGGTGAAGGCATAAACAATAGTCATATTGCATTTGAAATCCAATACATGCTTACAACAGGGTGGAGGCCACAACGTGGAGGATCAACTATAACAACTACTTCTCTAAACCGCTCCAAAATATTTTCTTCTTTCTTGTTTTCAGTAAGCTCATTTGTCTCAGTGGCGATTCCTGGAGACTTGCTGCTCATATTACCAATATGTTCAGTTTCCTTGGCAATAGTGTCACCTTTTATTTTTGTGTCATTTGTAGACACTGAAGAAGTATTACCCTACGTGCCATATTCACTGGCACTTTTCTTGGATATATTGTCAATATCCTTGTCAGTGGCATTATCTGAGATATTTGATGCCATCTCTGCTGGCAATTCGAGATACTCCTTCAACAATGAATCAATCACATCTTCTGCCTATAACAATCCCATCTTAATTAGTGCAATAATAAAATTCCTCCACCAAAAATCAAATCAGACAAGCAGTATATGTTTAGAACCAAATGCAAATGAATTCATGATGCTGTCTGGACTTCCTAGTTTTATCACCTTGGCACAAACAGACTTGCAATTTTTTATTCCATTGATTTCTGCATTTATTTGAGCATCTGCAACAGCAGGGGCACTCATTTCTATCCCTACATCCTAACAGAGGCACATTTATAAATTAGAGAGTAAATTGTGTCAGCAATTGATTCAAACTAGACATAATACTTGTACAAGAACGAAATCTCACAATGAGTTATACAGGTCTATTGCTTGAACCCCTTCAACGAGCCTTAATTGGTAATGAATAAGCAATTACACCTAACAGAGTTGTGTGAATTTTGTTACATTACTGGGGAAACAAGCTTTGATACTATAATTGCTTGGTTCAATCTGAATTTCCACATGAGGGGCTGGCTTTCCACACAAACTCCTACACTGTGATCTCTGGAAACATCTGGATTGTGTAATGCCATGGTTAATTTCTGTGTGTTTCTAGCCATGTCTTCTCCGATCATTGGATCATAGGAAACCATAAAAGTCATTGAAGAGCAAGCCTCTGTCATACCTTTATAGTCATCAACAAGTTACCACAAGGGAAATGAGATCAGACAGCAAGATTGCAATATTATGTAGAAATGGATGATGGCACACAAGTTATTATGCTATAAACATTATTATGCTAAAGACACACAAGTTGATATTGATTGTCAAGTTAATATTAATGATTTGATGATGTGGAAGATATTGATCTGAATGAATATATTGATGTGTACTTCATGTTATTATGCTATTCATTTATGATGATATTGTTGTATATAAATTGCTATTCATGTTATTATACTATATTCATTTATGATGATGTTGTATATAAATTAGTATTTTGAAAGGACTAATATATTTCAAGCTAAAACACTGACAGAAAGACAAGGAAATGTGATCAAGGGAAGGACTCTTCACGAAGTCTTGAGGAAGGGGTTTGACCTTGACCTACAAAGTTAGCTTGAGTTAAAAGGCAAAAGAAAAAGAACAATAACTTTCATTTACCTTGTTCTCAACACTTGCATATTCATTATCAAACCCAATTCACCCTTGGAATTTAGAAGGGATATATGCCAAGAGCTAAATCGAGAGAAGATGTTAAATTAGAAAAAATACAAAGAAAATTGATTTCCCGTTGATGGGGCTGGCTAGCTTATGAGGAAATATTCTTGGATCAGCAGAATATGTTCTCATTGTTGTGCTACAGCTAGTTATTTGAATTATGTACTCAAATAAACAGAATATTGATTGCTTTAACCTACTATGAGTGGACAATGGGATGGGAGGGGTAGTTACACTCAAATTCTGTCTAGATCCTTGCAGTTTTTTTTTGGAGCCATTGCAGGACACAACTGTTGAATGTGGTTGTGATCAATCCATTCTCAAGTGATAGCAAGATCCTTAAAGAGGGAGATTTCATTCTCAGTGTGATTGTGATCACCGGGATTGAGGGTGGTAGTAAGACCCCGACACACCATAACCCCATGGGGTTTGGTGGTGCTTTAAGTCTAGGAGCCTCTCCACACCATGGTTGATCCACTAGGAGTCTGATTTATGATAATCCTTTGGGAATCATGTGAGTTGCTTGCAGAGGATGCTGTTACCAAGTATGTTGAACAACTGAGTATGCATAGAGGGCTAAAGTCATAATAACATCCTACTCAGCACCATATCTAATGAGCAGAATGGTACAGTGGTTCTATGGTTTCATTATTTATCCAACATCGGCAATACTAGATTCATCTGACCTATTCGAAAAGCAATCTAAAAGTTGAAATCACACCATATCTAATGAGCTAAAATGCATCAAGAGGGTTCTCAGTTTCATAATTTATCCCTAATATCGCTGACACTCCTTTCAACTGTCCTTACCAAAAGCAATGTAGAATTTGAATATGCGAAGATAAGCAATTACATATTTAGTCTTTCTTCAACATTTTACAGCATTGAAATGTTCTAATGTAATATATTTGACTCACATCATAATATAGTTGTGTATCTATCTTTGACATTGACTTGGTCCCTCAAATTTTAATCTTCTGTAGCCGAGTAGAAATGCTAACCTCTTAAATATCCACCTCAACATTTGAGTAGTAGCATGGTCCAATGCTTTCAAATTTTAATCTTCTGTAGCTGAGTAGAGACACTTACCTCTATGCATAAAAAGAGGTTTAGAACTCTAAGGTTTTTAGTTGCAGGGTCCAGTGATAGCTGTTCAGCATAGGGTAGTAAAGCTTGGTGACCTACTCTGTGTATCATCGTTAACAGCCAATGCAAATGGCTATCCTCACAAAAGAGCTTGTCGAAGAATAAAATATGACTGAGATTAGAAAACCTATTTTCTAACTAAAGGCAAATGAATTCATGATGCTGTCTGGACTTCCTAGTTTTATCACCTTGGCACAAACAAACTTGCAATTTTTTATGCCATTGATTTCTGCATTTCTTTGAGCATCTGCAACAGCAGGGGCAATCATTTCTATCCCTACAACCTAACAGAGGCACATTTATAAATTAGAGAGTAAATTGTGTCAGCAATTGATTCAAACTAGACATAATACTTGTACAAGAACGAAATCTCGCAATGAGTTATACAGGTTTGTTTCTTGAACCCCTTCAACGAGCCTTAATTGGTAATGAATAACCAATTACACCTAACAGAGTTGTGTGAATTTTGTTACATTACTGGGGAAACAAGCTCTGATACTATAATTGCTTGGTTCAATCTGAATTTCCACATGAGGGGCTGGCTTTCCCACACAAACTCCTACACTGTGATCTCTGAAAACATCTGGATTGTGTAATGCCATGGTATTCAAGATGTGCACACGCTAGAACCTGGTGGACATTAGCAAGAATTGCAATCCCCAAAATTAGTGTTGAATTCATTCAAAAGATCACAACTTTAGGTAAGCTACCCTAAGTTACATTTTTGCATAAAAATATTGAATATGCTCATGTACAGGTGTGCTTCTCTAGAGAACAGGGTATGACCTCAGCTAATAGAATGCATGAAACTAGCTTTTAAATGCTTTTGATATTGCAAACTGAATTACATGAATTCTTACAAAATAGCAAAGAAAGAATGACAATCATTCAAATAGTCTTGAATGCTAGCCACAAGATATGCATGTTGACCTTCTAAGTCTACAGACAAAGTTTCTAATGACATGAGATTTTGATTTTTGGTTGTCCTACTTCAAGGTTCGAGTTGACACCCACATTGACAACATGGCTTTGTTGGACTAAAAAAATTTATAGGTTAAGTTTAATTAAACAAAATTCATATAAAATCAAGCATTTTGAATGGCATTAGGAGATGGCGATAAAGATTTCACAGGGCAATCATAGGTGCAGTAGCCAAAGAAGATGGGTGGCAAAATAAACTTATTGATTCATTAACAGTGTAAATGAAAATGCTCTTTGGTGAAATGCTCCTCATGAATCTTTATCCTTATCTTTGCTCCCAGAGCATTTGTCCAGCTAAAATTATTTCTTTATATGCGAGAAAAATCACCAAGTCAACAACCACCTTAGATCTCATAGGACTATAGTGAAAGGAAGGTATTGATATAATAGATGGCTTGGCTCATGCCATTATTGAAGCAAAACGACAATAATCCAGATGTAAATTGTTTTTAATTACCATAATTGCTAGCACCCAAAGATATCTTTATAACATAATTTAGAGTGGTATAACAAGTTTAGTTTTGCCCTCAAGAGCACCAAAATGAAGACATGCTTATTTTCAAAATAATATTGCACTAAACTTGTCTATTTTATGTCCTTGTTCGTGGTCATCTGATAATAGTAGCAAGATTTGGTCGTACTGCCTTTCCTGTAAGGAAGTATGACTGTAGTATGGATACACAATATTTTCCATACAGTACACATACAGTCCTGATTGTACAGCTGACGCAAAAAAAATTTCTAAATTTTAAAAAAACCCTAAAATTGGATGAAACCCTATAAATACCCACTAAATCAAAAATCCCAAGGACAGATTGTTTTCTCTAATCCATTGTGCATTACTAAGGTTGAGATTCATCCAATACATGTGATTCTAAAAACTATTATCTGAAATTCATCTGGAGAGAAGACTCATTGTGCTTTTGGGCCACAGTTCTCTATTTTTCTGGGTTGCATTTTGGCTTTGTTTGTAGGGTGTGTTTCTGGGCCATGATCCCCAACCTAGGCTGAGTATTTTGGCTGTGACTGAATTTCTGGGGTGTACTTTTTTACTGTGTTTCATCCTTCAAGTTTCAAAGTTTCAAACTCCATCAATGAGTATCTTGATTCTTATCTATCATAGGCTATAGCTACCAATTTGTATTGTGGTAGGAAGAAAGTTGTTAAAGTATACATCACAGCTTCACAAATGACCTTCCACAATGCACTTAAAGGAAGAAAGTTAACTTTGTGAAGTTGCGGTTCAAAGTTTCGAACTCCATCACCAACTTTATACAGCAAATGCATTAGCTACAATCATTGGGAAAACAAGTGATTGGGATGTTTTAGTAGCTGGTATTGTATTTGCTGCAATTGAAGGAATTGGCATTGTTGTGTATAGAAACCCCATACCCATAGCCAAGCTACAGTCTCTAGTTACAGAAAACTTCTAGAAAGCGGGAGTCTACTTAGGTCTTTTTTTAGATGCCTTCAAACTTGGAAGCTACGGATTATAACACAAGTGACCAAAGCCACAGATGGATGCTATTTTTCAATTCTAAAATTTGCATAAGTAAATAGAACATTTGATATTCATTCCAGTGCCACAATTTCATACACCACTAATATTTAAATGGGATGTCACTTATCTCCTGTATAGTTACAGCCAGTGCAAGCTATTGCAAGGGCCTTCTATCCCTACACGTGGAGTTTAATTATAAAGCACATAATGGATGCCACTTTTTCAACATCTTTGTTTATTAATAAACAGATCCAGGGTAATTTGGGGAAAGAGCTTGAGGGTTTGATTCTTTTTAGACACAGAAAGAAAATGAAGAGACCACTCAGGTTGAATTCAAACGGGGCAAATTTGGTGGTCTACTGAAACATGCAGAGTGGCATCATGTGGCAGGAAACCATCGGAAAGGACATCATGCCAGATGTTGTGTATATGTATCAATTGTGGAGCAGAATAACAATGGGAACAATAATTCAAATTCTCAAGTTCATGATGATGAGAAGATTTAAAGTAATTTGTTTATGGAAAATGGTAGAAAGAACAGTCAATCTGTTTCAGAGCATGCAGCATGTCTTGATGAGGCAACAAAAGTCTTATAAAAGTTTTGATAGAGGTAAGAGAACTCAAGGAAAACAATGAAGGTTGGGTTGATGAGTTGTGCAAAAATTTACTGTATTGGTCATTCTCTAGAGAGGGCATTAAGGCATAGAGCAAAAATTGGGATCTAGATGTTGAGTGGTAGGTAAAACGTTATGGATTCCAGGTGGTAGGATATGTTTGGGCCACATGAAATGGATTTTCAAGCCGCTCAAAATGCAAATGACAGAGATTCCTTACATTTGGAGGTAGATTCCTTTAGAAAATATCTTTAAGAAAAGTAAATATCAATGAAAGCCCCCTCATGATTTCATCCTGACTTGAAACACCAGTTTAATACTACCATAGAGAAGTTAATAGCTTACATTGAGGAATTCATTTAATATTATACTTTGGAAATTGTTCCTTGCATGGAGAGATTGTCTTATCTTGATATAAGCCTCCTTTTTCTTATTAAAAAATAGAATGTAGTTAATTCTCATAAGTGAACTTGGTTCATAGATGTTTTTTTAAGCTTGATTCTGATTATGGAAATTCATTGGAAAAATAAGCTATAATTTCTTTGGACATGTTCCTCAGAGAAATATTCAATTACGAAGAAAAGGAAGTAGACCTTATAAATGAAAAGTAAATGTGATGAATTCAAATAAAACCTCAAAATGAAGAATAAATTAGGGAATTGTAGGACCTTTTATGTAAATTTTATGAAAATTTTAAATAAATGAGAATGGATAACAGAAAAATAAGAACTAATATTGAGCAGACAGAAAGCAAATTGTTGTCAGTTAGATAAAATCTGATATTTAAGACATCTGATATTTTTGTTTCTTGTATCATGATGATTGTTTTATTTTCCTTTTTAATTCGATATTTGATATATCTCTTCTTAATCTAGTTCCTTGACATTTTGTAAATGGCATGTATACGCTGGCAATGATGGCAGTTATACAATTGTCGTTCATATTCTTCATTTCTCAAAAAGTAAAAAGCATTTGTTTGATGCACTTAGTTTCTTTTTTGCATTCATAACATTAAAGGAACTGGAAAGAAAAACTTGCATTTGCATGTAGGATTGTGTTTTTTTTGCAAAAAAGGAACATTAGGAAATCTGCATTTAGTTTTGTGCTCAATGTTTTCTTTTGTTCATTGATTTTCTTGCTCACAAAATTATTTGCTCTCTTCCCTTTGTAGCTAGGTCTTTCATTGAAAAACTAAAAGTGAAAAGTTTGCTTATCATTCTTAGTTTGCATTTAGGAATTTCAACATACATCATCGCGGTACCATTGAAAGGAAAATTGTTAAGCAAGATCAACATAAAATTAATCTCAATTTACCTAAAAATGCATTGGAACCATAACAATAACATTTAGAAGGTCTAGGCTAGAGACGTGTTCCGGCGTCGTAAAACATAGCAGCTGTCGTTAACTTGTCTGCGATACATTCCGAGTGTGATATCTCACCCCACGTATGTAAGTATATCGTAGCACGTCCCTTGGGGCGGCGTTACAGTACGATAAGTATATAGGTGGTGCTCTCACTGTGCGGTTTCGCATTAGACAACGCTATTACGGACTTGGGCCTCCACGTACCTTCGGGTATATTTGGGAGGACAACTTTTAGGTGCTATCCATCCATAGTGAACCGAGTCGGCCACCTTTAAATTGTGATACACCGAACACATCATTCGGGGAGATTGCCTGCCCGTACTTCTTGGCTTGCCAGGAGGTATTCTGCAGTTCACAGTTTACTGGTAAACCCTTTTGCCTAGCATTACCCTCTTTTTGTTTATTTATTTTTGGTTAAAATTAATCAACAATCATGGAAGAACATAATCCTACCCCCCGTCGTTCGCGTAGATTAGCTTTAAAACCACCTTTACCACTAGAAGTTACTTCTAGTAGGCGAAGGCGATCAAAATCTGCCCATCAGTGATGTTGATGTTGTGGATGATATTACTTGATGCTTCATGATGGGTGTTCTTTCTCACTTTCACATAATCTTGTTATAGTCTCTGCTTGATGCTTTTGTTGCTATGGTCATGTCAGGCATTAATTAATTGTCTTCAATGTTCAATGTGTGAAGAGTGCAAATGTTCCCTTGATGCAGTTTAAATTCAGGGACAATAGACTGTTGTTATGCACCATGTTTCCCTGGCTCCTACATATTGGAATATGCCCAAAATGATTTTGGAGAGTGATATCCATTCATGGAAGGATATTTGCACTCGTCTTTCATGGAAGTTTATTTGCACTTGTCTTTCATTCTCTCATGAACCAAGTGAAATTTCTTGGGGAATTTCTAATCAACAAGTTTTAGGAGTTTGTGTCAGATTTGGGTAGACTCGTAGAATGATTAGCTTGTGGCTGCTATAAACTCTTTTTGTCAACCCATGGATGCATGGGTTAAATTTGCACTTGATTTTTAGTTTCCAATGATTTGACACTAAGAATCATTGGCTGACTGTGGTGATTCGTTGACTTCTTTTCTTCTTTTTTGCCCCTTTCCCTTAGATGGTCATTCATGGGAGGGGAAGTTCCACTGAATGTATGATTTGTGGTGTGCATTTATCTATTGGTTAACTCTTTGGTAACATCCCATGACTGTTATTTCAATGGAACTTGGTTAAATAACAAACACTAAGTGCTAATTAGTAGTTTTAAATGTTTGATACAATAATTAATTTTGCTTTATAGGATCCCAAATGTGCTTTTTTGGGCCTGAAACTTTACATGGCACCCGTGTGTTTACAAATCATGGAAAACATTTGAGTCTTTTTAGGTTATTTCATGGCCATACTGGACGTGTTTCACTATGGAAAGGAAATTATGGTCAACAGGAGGACAATGTCTTAAGGGATTTCTTTCCATTGATAAGTAAAAGAATCACTAGTAACTAACTAGTTTCCTTCCTCACTTTTATCATGGAAAATGATAGAGGATATGTTTCAACTTCTTATAACCAATTATTTACAACTTAAGGGAGAGGTTTTTTGGAAAGGATGATTAAAGTTATTGTAATATTTTGTTGTTTTGTTTAAAGCTTTCAAGTGTTCATTAGGTGATTTGGAGATATGATTTAATTTAGTGGAAAATTTTTTTATATTTTATATTTGAATGATGTTCTTTGTTTTATAGATGATGACTCATGATGTTATTGTTTTGTGTATAATGATTTATTTTTGCTTTTGGGCTTGGGCCTTGGCACAACATTCTAATAAAAAATTGCATAATGGTTTTTGTGAACATTACACTTATTTTACTTTGAAAGCTACTTACAAATATAGTAATTCTCAACTCTTGGAAACTATTGATGCAGGTTTCTAGATCGATTTGAAATTTTACTTCTGGAATATTCAGTGAGATGTCAAAATCTAATCCTGGGAAGAAACTACCAAGGCAAATTGATGTATTATCATACTTTAAAAAGTCTCAATCCAAGAATACACATTCTCTTCATGCTTCAAGCTCCTTTGAACAATCTATTACTGAGAGAGATGTTAACTCTTGTGAAAATGTATCTGATATCCATATGATGGATGAAATAATAGGTTCCGCAAGTGATCAGGGTGAGATAAATGCAGTTTCAACAGAAATTAATGATGAAAATGTTAAAGATATTTCCTTGGAAGGTGACACAAACCATTCACGGAAAAGGAAAAAAGGCCAGTGGACCATAGGGAGAAAATTTCAAGATGATTGGCTCTCAAGTTTTCCATTTATTGAAGAAATACCTTCTACAAATGAGGATTTACGAGAAGTTAAATGTCTTGCGTGTAGTTGGAAAAGTTGCAAGGTAGTGAAATTTCAGATGAAGCTAGATACAGTACAAAAGCAAGCAGGAAAGGTTTATGAAAAGAAAGTTGTAGATGGTAAAGAGAAATCTATTGTCAGATGGAAATCTTTGGAAGAATGCCGACATAGCCAATGTGTGGAAGAATACAAAAAATATTTAATAAATAAGAAGAAACTTGAGGCAATTGGAGGAACCATCATATCTCAATTTGAAAAGACGATGGAAAGAAGTTTGTTATCCAAGACGATACAATTGAGCACTGTATTTCACATCTTATGTAAAGGTCGTCCTATGACAGATTATCCAGATCAGATGAAATTTCTATCTTTTCTTCACGTGCCAAACTTTCCATATTCTCATTGGTCCGTAACTAGTGGTTGGGAATGGGCAAGATATCTAGCTCAAGTAGAAATTGATGATTTGAAACAGGAGATTGAAAATTATAGGTTTTTGGCATTGTCTTTGCATGAGGTTACAGCTATTGATAATACTTCATGGATTTGCATGAGCATTTATATGGTTAATGACCATATTAGGCATTCCTATCTACTTGGGATTAAAAAGATGAGAGAGACTTCTACAGCTGAAAATATTTATGAACTTGTTCTTAATACTTTGAAGGAAAGTGGTATGGTTCATTTAATGATTGCAAAAAAGTTGGTATGTGTTGGAGCAGATGGAGCATCGGTAATGCAAGGACAAAGGAATGGTCTTTGTGTTTGACTACAACTATCAGCTTCACCATATATGATTAATATTCATTGTATGGCTCATAGGATGAATCTTGCATTTAAAATAGTAAGCAAGTTTCCATTAGTTTCAAAAGTTGAAGATCTTGTACGTGAGACTCATGCATACTTTTCTCGTAGTCCCAAACGATATTTAGAGTTTCAACAATTTGCATATGGTGTTACGGATGGAAAAAAACTACTGAAAGATGTTGATACAAGATAGATCTCATTAAATGGACCAGCTCAAAGACTATTTAGTGAGTTCAAATCTTTGGTAGGGTTGATGTATGCAAATCGCTACAAAGTAGACAAAGCTCAAGATCTTCTTTTTCGACTAACTGATATAGAAACATTATTGACATTGGCTGGAATTCTTCCTATGCTACATGAAATGAATGTTCTCGTGAAAATGTCTCAGAATCGCACAATGTATATTGCCGAATACACAAATGCGAGAAATTCAGCATGCCTTGCATTGGATAATTTGTATATGATGCCGAACTCTTTTACTGGTCCAGAGTTTACAAGTTGGACTAAGATCATCAATATAGAAAATACTGAAAATTTTTTGACGTTTGATGAAAAAGGGATACTATGTATCACAGTGCATGGGTATATGGTCCCCTTTCATTATATTAGTAAGACATAACGAATCACCAAAGATTGCCCCGTGTCAAGAGACCAATTTGATGATATTGTTATCTCAGTGAGACAAAATTTGATAGAAATTGCAAGATCACTATCATCAGAGATAAGAGAACGATTTCCTCGAGATGAATTGTTGGAGGCCATGTCTATGGTATACCCTCAATATTGGAACAATTGTCAATGTTCAAGAAATTTAAAAGCCGATTTTCAAAAGAGATTAAAATGTTTAGTAGACCACTTTTGCAAGAAAGTCTCGATACATGGAGAACAGATTAAAGGTATTTTAGATTCATCAAAATTGTATCAACAAGGTGGACGCTTTGCTGAAACAATGTGGAAGCAATATCCTTTTTTGGAGAATCCTAATGAAAACGGTGCTATAACAAGATTATGGAATACTTTAAGTGCTAGCAAAAACCTGCAAGAAAACATATCAGAATATTTTAAATTAGCAGATTTGTGTCAAACTATGATTTTGGGATCAGTGGAGGATGAGAGAATGTTTAGTGCACTATCATTTTTGAAATCAAAGTTGAGGAACAAGCTTGATAAACATGTGGATACATGTTTAAGATTATATGTAAAAAAGTATGACGTTGACAATTTTCCATATGAAAGAGCACTAGCGCTTTGGCGATCAGATTGTGATAGAAGGGGAGAAAACAATATAACAAATTTATCTAATGAACTTGATACAGAACATAATGTTTTGGAGGCTCATAATGACAGTACATCTGGAGAAGATCATGTTCACAATGTAGAAAATGATGACCAAGATGAGAATTGGGAAATTGAAATACCCTAGGACTCTTATTTTGGTATACATGTTCCGTGGATCATGCAAGATTACTACATGTCAAATTCAGGTAAAAATGGGTTCTATATTTTGTATTTTTCATTGTAACATTGCAGCTACATTTCTTTCATGTGTGTTATTTTAAGATTTATGTTTCATATTTAATCCTTACATTGTTTGCTTCTTATTTGTGACAGGAAATGAAGCTGGATTTGATGATTTTGGGACCTATTTTCACATAGATAGTGTTTGACTAGTATTAAATGATAAATAAATAATTTAACAAGACTAATGCAAAGCATCAATGGGCTCATTCAAGTACATGAAACTACCTTGATGTCTAGCTTTGACATCTTAGAAAATTTTAATGGTATATATGTTGCTTGTGTTTGGGGAATTTTGCTGAGTTTCGAGTTTTATATCTTCTTGGAAAATAATTATTGATATTTGGAAAATGTGTGATTTTATATTGGTATTGGAAACGAAGCTAGTTTTGATCTTTGATTGGAAATGAAATCAGATTTGATGAAGTTGGGACCTATTTCTTTTCACATAGATAGTGTCATAGTATTAAATGATAAAGAACTAATTTAAGAAGTCTAACGCTAAGCAACAATGGGCTTATTCAAGTACATGAACCTGTGTTAATGTCTAGCCTTGATATCTTTGAAAATTTTAGTGGTTTGTTTGTTGCTTGTTTAGAGGATTTTGTTGAGCTTGAAATTAGTCTCTTGAATGCTTATGGTTCTCATATCATGCATATATCGATAGATCGATAGATCCAGTTCTATTATTATAATCATTAATGTTTTCTTTATATATTTGGTGTTTTGAGGAAAGATATTTTTTTTCCTTTCACTTTGTGGCATGATTTTGACATCTTCACCTTTTAGAATATAGTAAAATATTTTTCTTATTATAGATTTTTCTTGGAAAAGAATTATTGAGAGTTAGGTGCAAATGCACAATGTTGTGTAGCATTAGTGTGACAAATATGGGATAGTGCAAAGCATAGTTTTGAATATTAGTCTAAGTTGACTCGTACCTAATCAACTCAGTCAAGTTGATTGTTGGTTGAACGACTAATTGTTGGTTCAATGGATAGAAGGTCTTGCAGGCACAAATACCAAAGGGAAAAATGGAGCCCATCATGGGGTACTCTTTGTAATTCTCCACCACTGCTACCTTTCCTCAAACTCCTTTCCAACCTCAATATCAGTGCTAGTAGTAGCATGAAAAACAACACTATGCTTAGCAGAACTAGAAGAACGTGTTTTCCAAACTACATGAGAACTACTTCCCTCACGAGTCACCATGTGCCATGCTTGGTCTCGGTGGTTCTCTTCCTTCTACTCCTGGTTCAATTACCATATCTTCATTGGAACCAACACTCCGAACTCCACTAGACAACGATTCAGCATTTTGTAGTAGTGATTCGCCATTTTTACTAGTGATTCGCCATGATTTTACAGGATAATATAATCTCGTGAGAGATTCGCCAAAAAATTATATATACATATTATATTATTAATAAAATCGCCTTCCATTTTTCCTATGTATCATGGGGATTCACCTATTTTTTATATATAAAAATTTAGGGGGGTTCTTAAAATTATCCCTGGTTTTCACATCGAGACAATCTTTGTCACATTGCAACGTTGGACCATGGTTGATTTTCATACTCAGAAAATATGTGACAATGTGACATTGAACCATGGTTGACCATGATTATAAAGCCAAGGAATTATATTATAAACCCTATGAATATTATTACACCCTAGGAATATGAACCCTTAGATTAATAAAGCCAATCGATTGATATTATAAACCTAAGGGATTAACACTAAAAACCCAAGGGAATAATATTAATCCCAAGGTATATAAACTCTAAGATAAATATTATAAACCCTAAAATAAACATGGTTGACCATGTTTTATTTTCATATTGAGACAACATTTGTCACGATGCAACGTTGGACCATGGTTGTCCATGGTTGACCATGATTGGTTTTCATATCAAAACAACCTTTGTCACAATCAGACATTGGAAAATGGTTGAGCATGGTTTATTTTCATATTGAGACAATCTTTGTCATATTGTGACAGTGGACCATGGTTGACCATGGTTGTCACAATGCGACATTAGACCTTGAGACAATCTTTCTCACAATGTTACTATGGTTATTGACCATGGGTGACCATGATTGACCATGATTGATTTTCATTTTTAGACAATCTTTGTGACAATGTGACGTGTGACGATGGTTATCATAATGTGGCATTGAACCAAGAGACAATATTTGTTACAATGTGATAATTATTATTGACAACGATTTACCATGATTGACCATGATCGACCATGGTTTACCATGGATAACCATGGTTGATTTTCATATTAAGACAATATTTTTCACAATGCAACATTGGACCATGGTTGACCATAGTGATTTTCATATTGAGAAAATATTTGTCACAGTGAGGCATTAGACCATGGCTGACCATGGTTGATCGCGACTGACCATGGTTGTCACAATGTGATGTTGGATCATGAGACAATGTTTTTCACAATTTGACCATGGTTATTGACCATAGTTGACCATGATTGACCATGGCTTACCATGATTGACTTTCATATTGAGACAAACTTTCCCACAATGTCACATTGGACCATGGTTGACCATTGTTGATTTTCATATTGAGACAATATTCGTCATAATGTGGTGTTGGACCATGGACCATGTTTGACTAATTTCACCATGATTGATAAAGAATATTCACAACAAAGCGATTAATATTATAAACCATCAGGTAAATATTATAAAAAATAAAATAAACATTAAACCATAACATTACTATTCTAAACCTAAGGAATAATATTATAAACTTAAGGAATTGATACTAAAAACCTAAGGGATTATAAACCCAAAGGAATAACATTTAAACCTAGTGTTAATATTAAACAATAGGAATGTAAACCCCAAGATTCATAAACCCAAGGGATTATTATTATAAACTTAACGGATTAATATTAAACCCTAAGATTAATATTATAAACCATGGGATTAATATTAAACTCTAGGAACATAAACCCTATGATTAATATTAGAAATCGTAGGATCATTATTATAAACCTAAGAGATTAATAATCTTGTTAAATTAATATTAGAACCTAAGGGATTATAAACCCAAACAAATAACATAAATCCCTAGGATTAATATTCAACCCTAGCATGACTTGAATATGTGTAACAAGACTATTTTAGGGTTTTAAAGGTTCATTTTATTTTATGGATTAATGCAATAGACCCTTGGGTTTAAGATTTATAATCAACAAGATTCAAAAAATTGCTAACAATATCCTGACTATGAATGATTATAGTTAACGACTGTATGACTATGGTTGACCATGGTTTTACTGTGTTGACTATGGTTCATCACGATTGACTATGGTTGAACATGGTTTTCATGTGAGTTACCATCATTTGACCAAGGTTTGACTATTTTAAACCATAGTTAAAACAAGATTGACTATAACTAACCATGTTTTGAATATGGTTTGACTGTGGTTGAGAATATTTTGACTATGATGTCTCTATAGTTGACCATGATTTCGTTATGGTTACCATAGAAATGGTGGTTGTTGATGCTCAAGCATGGTTTGACTACGCCTAACTGTGACGATCCACTATAGGCGCACATGGCCAACAATGATCATCCACCATAGTTCAATATTGTTCATTATGGCTGACAATGAGTCACACATGCCATGATGTCTATGCTAACTATGATTCATCATGGTAATCGTGTTGACTATTATTTACTATAATGCCCATGTCGACTATAGTTTACCATGTCAAGAGTAGTCAACATGTTTTAATGGATAGATTAAATTATAAGAAAGACATTATAAATGTGTGGAATGATATATTATTAATATACCATTGATATTATATTAAATTTTTATAAAGTCTATTTAAATGTTTAAATAATGTCTTCTACATTTTCTATATTGTATTAATGTAATAATTAAATATTAATGATATATTAAACACTAAAAATTCATATACTAATTTTGTATTAACTATGGTATCAATAAACTAAACTAATGATTAACTTAATATATTAATGAATTATATAATATTTAAAATACTAAAATATTATTATTATTAAAATCATTTTCCTTATAAAAATTTAAAATTATTTGAAATATTTAAATATAATAAGAACCAAAATATTCAATAACAAATTCAACAATTTGAAACTTTCACTCAAAATTAAAAATATATTAATAAATTATTTAATGTTAGATCTAAGATTTTGTGATCCATAGTTTAAATAAATCTAAGACATTTGTGATTCATAATTTAAATAGATGTCTTTCCAATTAATCACATCATAATAATTTAGAAAAACATCTATCTAAATTATTTTAATTAATATTTAAAATAATAAAATATAAATATTATTATTGTAATATTAAAATTATTTTAATATAAAAATATAAAATTATTTGAAATATCCAAATATAATAAAAACCAAAATATTCAATAATAAATTAATCATTTTAAAACTTGAATAATTTCAATATCATTAAAATATGGTAGCCATTCAATTTCTACAAATAACAAACATTATGAAATATTAATATAACAGTAGGTTATTAACTAGGTTATTAACTCATTTAAAGTATCTAAAGTTATAATAAAATAATAAGATTATTTGAAATATAATAAAACGAAAGAAATTAGAATACATAAATAACAAGTCTATAATTTATTAAATTTAAATACATATTTAAATAAATTTTAAATAAAACTTTTCAATGCATCTATATTATAGATGTCTTCTTGCTTTTTCGGTCCTTCTTGTTTATTCTAAAAGTTTATTATAATACAATTTTTTTGGATCAATTGTATGCCAATTGTTTATGCTCAAATGTTGGTTGTAAAAGGTCCATAATCGTCATTTTTTTTCTTTGGTAGAAATTAGAATATTTACCGTATGTTTGATGGGGCAGCAACAATCACTATATGAATTTGAAAGAAAACAAGGGACGCTGCGAAGCAGCGAGTCCCTGCCCACTTGGTATGCAGCCGGTTTGACAGGAATTTGATACCGCTTGGCATAAAGCAGAAGAAAGGTACTGAAGCGAATTCTCATTATGTTTGGATGAACCTGTCTGCCATTTTGCAGCAAGGTATTGAAGCTAATTTTCATTATGTTTGCAAGAACTTGTCTGTCATTTTTATTATGTTTGCATGAACTTGTCCTACCATTTTGTCTGTCCATTTGCTGGAAATCTAAGAGGATTTGCCGCTGCATTTGCTAATGTAAAATGTGAACATCATTCGGTATTGCTAATGTGTAAAGTAAAAATTTAGCAGTTTCTGATAAAATTCAAAGTATTTTGCCAGGATTTGGATCAGAATATTTCTTACTCTTGAACTCCTGCAGGATCTTTGATCCAGGTTGTGAGGAAGAATCTATAAAAGCCAGCCAGGCTTAGATAGTATAGAAACTCTGGCTTCATAGCCTCAAGTTTGAACCTCACAAACCAATGACAGGTTGAAGGCTTGGTAGTGCAAATTTAGGAATTCTGCTAACCCCTCTCAACGCATTGCTCTTCATAGTGTGAACCATTGTCCTCCCCATTTTGGAATTTCCAGGAGTTCCTTTATACTTCAGTTGTTCCCGCTCACGACAACCACACAACAACATAGCTAGACCAGATCGCTGACTAGCAGATAGACAAGTGCACGATCGAAGACATCAGGGATCAGGAAGATAGGTTTGGGTTTTAGTAAAATAGGTTCAGGAATTCAACTTAGAGGCAAGAAAGGCTGTAAAAATGAATCTTCAAGGGCCAGTGGGTGGTAAGGATGTGCTCAAAGAAAAAGGCACATGTGAACATCCCAAATGCAAAATAGAACCGTGTCCCTCTCCCACAGGTATTTAACCACCTGAGTTGGTTTAACTGGCGATGGGGCTTGCTTTGCTTATGGGTCCAAATGGGGGTACGCATGAGTTGGTTTAACTGGCGATGGGGCTTGCTTTGCTTATGGGTACAAATGGGGGTACGCATGCATTATGGTAAGTGGTAAGCATATGCCTTTGCCCTTGCTGCTCTCTAATGCTTGAGAATGATCTTGTCTATCCTTGTGTATTTATTGGTTTCTCTGTTGTGTTCATTATATATATATATATATCTTAAGTCTTAAGTTTCAGTTTGATTCACAATAGCGATTATAAACTATAATATGACAGAGCTCTGCGTTCCTCCAACTCATTTGACACCCTAGCCGAAGATACAAAGGAAATACAAAGGAGCTCTACATTGACCCCTCTCTCTGCTGCAAACACACTTTATGAATTGAGATTTAATTCAATATAACCAACTATATAGACTTATATAGTGTATAAGACAAAACAATGATTATTTTTAGATAAACAATACGCTTATATTATATAAGACAAAGCAATACGCTTATATTATATAAGACAAAGCAATGATGATTTTTAGATCAAAAGCACACTCTGAAGGAAAGCAACAAGATACTTTGAATTAGATCAACAATATAGCATGAAAGATAGCAACAAGATATTTACCATGTCTATTGCAATGTCAAAAATTTGATTCAAACCCACAACTTAAATATTCATGAAGAGGTATTAGGACTTACATAGGATACACCACAATCCAAATTTATAGATATAATA